>CALNXK010000207.1:342500-352500 GCA_942486035.1 Porites lobata | reverse complement strand
AAGGAAGTTCCAGTCGACGGTGTCAAAAGCTTTTTTAAAGTCCACAAAAATCGCCATGCCGGGAATGTTTTCTAGCTCAGTTATCTTCATGATATCATTAATGAGTCTAATGTTCTGTCCTATATAGCGGCCCTTGACATAGCCAGTTTGGTCGTCGTTTATTAATTTGGGGAGGACTTTAGCGATTCTATGGGCTATAGATTTGGTTGCTATTTTATAGTCGACGTTAAGTAACGTTAGCGGTCTCCAATGTTCCAAATACAACCTGTTCTTGCGTTTTTTCGGTATGACCTTTATTATGCCTTGTCTTTGTGTTATGTTGAGTTGTTCTACTTTATGAGCATAGTTAAAGCTTTGGACCATCTCATCACCAAGTAGATGCCAGAAGTGCAAATAGAACTCAACTGAGAGACCGTCGCTGCCCGGACATTTCTTTTACTAAAGTGTACAAGAATGCCCCAAGTGTATTTGTATCAGCGAATCACACTTCCAGTGGGGGAGGTCTGGATCCCATGCACAACTCCATAAACGCTTGGGTTGAGGTGAGTCAGAGATCTGCGTAGTTAAGGGCTGTAAAATAACTTTGAGGTGTTAGCGCCCGCGTTAGCGGCGCGGGTATTTGTGAACTAACTGAATTGTTGAACTTTTGTCATGGCAATAAACCATTTAAGGGTTGTTCCTAGGAAGGGTGCAATCGAGTCACGGCGTTCAAAATAAGTGAACCAACAGGCAGAGTGCATTTCTTAAAATACCAGCGCGGCGGAGCGCGAAGTAAGGGATTCGCGACGCTCAGGAATGTATCAAAGTTGACTTTTTTGACAAGATTGGGCACGCAAAGTCTGTAGGTTTTCGGTTTTATTTGGCTATTTGACGAAGTGAGAACCGAATTAGTTCGAGATATCTCGAGATCACTTCGATTTCTTTGATTTATTCTTTAACTTTTTCGAGGAAGAAAAGATTATTATTTTGGCTTTCCCGGGGTTTGAACCGACTCGCCTGTGTGACCCGTCAGATTAGACGATTGCGCTACTGCCACCCAGGGTAGTTCGAAATACGAAAAATAGTTATGAAATGATGCACTAGTTTCGAGAGAAGCTTGGGCGTGCAAGTTCGAGACTTTTAGGCTTGTTTCGGCTATTTCACGAAATGAGACCGGACTACTTCGTGATATCTTGAGATCACTTCGAGTTTAGTCTTTAATTTACTCGAGGAATAAATAGAGGATATTACGTGGCCACGCAGAGACACGAAATTTCTCTTCGAGTGTTGAAAAACATTTCACGAGTGAGACCTCCTTTCGAATTGTTTTATGATGAATTTAAAGTTCCAAAAGGCTGCACAAAGACATTTTGTCTTTGTTGAGTGTCACGTAGTAAAATTGCTTTCATGCGTTGCGTGACTTTCTCGAACGTTCTCTGCTTTTTTGGATTATTTATGAATAATTAATTAGGGCATGTTTACATTTCAGCATGAGTCAGTAGATTTGCATCCGTTACTGAAATCAAAAATATGTCGAAGAGCTACTACTATTCGCCTGTTTAGAATTTTCTACAACCTTATGTGAAACGGTATACAAGTTCCAAGCGAGTTCTTTTGACGATCTAAGTTTTTTCCCACGAGCTGGACTGCCGTGTTTAGTCAAGTGTGACGAAGGTCGATTTTCAAGTTCTGTGTTTACAAGTTGGCGGAGGCCTTGAGATATATGAAGTTCAAGTGAGTGTTAGTTATTATTGGCTGAGGTTGTTTAGTTGTACTTAAGTTCAAGTCAAGTTTGTGTTGGCGGATGCTGTGTTTTAAAGTTCTGTAAAGGCTATGCTTCTTTGTTATTAAACTTCCTTGAGTTAATCCGACATCCCTGCTTGCTAAAAGTCAGTGAATAATTATCCTATTGACTCCTTACCCATGCCTTCTTACATACTTTAATCAGTACATGAGACTGCTATGCTGTTTTTGAAGCCTGATGTGACTAAGAAAAATAGAGAATTCTTTTTCCACTGTCTGTTTTGTTGGACTGATTGAGCTATTTTGAAAAAATAGCTCATATGTCAGGGGTGTGAGCGTATGTATCTTTGTGGCCTTGTAACTTTGTATCTTTGTAACTTTGTATGTTCGGATGTTTGTTGCAAGAGCCAATAAGGTTGAAGGTACTATTAGTTGATGCTTAGGAACCAATGAGATCTTAGCATCTACTTAAACATGACATTGGTAAAGGTCGAACAAGGGCACTTTGAGACCGCCATTTTGATTCTTCACAATTTTTTCGTCTTTTATAACGGCTACAGGTGTTTGGAAGAATTACATTAAATATCTTCATGATTCAAACGCTGTGTACAGTGATGCAGCTGTTTAAGGGTTCATATTTTAGTGTGGATGCTGCTTCAAGGCATTTCTGACCTGATTGGGCTATCGGTACAACGCACGTCAGTATGAGTTCTGTTTCACCCGCTACAACTGGTAGAGTATAAAAGATCATATATTTTCAAAGCTCTTCCAATGAAGCAATAATTGATATTTAGATATAGACTTTAATTCGAAAGTATGCGCCCTATAAAATGTGGTTTTAGAAGTTTAAAAAGGCAGCTTATTTTTGTGAAAGCTGCACCGAGTATTGTTAATCCTGTAAACAAGCTTTAAAAATATCATTCTCTCGCTTACAAAGTTCAACAGACCTTTTTCGTTCTGGCAAAACAAAAAAAAAAGAATAATAAGTGAACAACATAATACATCCTTCCTGCATACTAAGTATTATAGTTTCTGAAACCTACTTTATTTAGTAACGATGAGTAACGTAAGTAGAAACAGTAGCGTTAGGGAATAAAATTGGAAGAAGCTAGTTGACACAAAATTAGATACTGTTGAATTGAGTGGAGTAACATGATACAAGTAGAAATATATTTCGGCAGTTTGATAATTTTCTTGGTAGTTAATAAATGTTAGGCTATCAACCTTGACGTTGCATGAAACATAATTTAATTGCAGGTGTTGTAATAAAGCCGAGGTGATTTCTTAAAATCGCTTGAGAAAATTTTGTAGTGAAACAATTTGCCTTTTTTTTTACGTACGAATTGTAAAAGGGCCAAAGACCAACATCTCCACATGCAAATTGTGTGCATGAGTTATTCCTATAATTCTGTTTACTAGATTACCGTGTGATAACTCGAATTCCCTCACGTACGAACCACGAAAGGGGGCAAAGTCCAACACTTTCACGTGCCAGCTGTGTGACTGTACATCTCATGCAGATTGGCTTTTCACAATGATAAATGGTAACTTGAACGTATGAAGACCTGTTTCGTTTTGTAACCAATGCCTTAAAAGAGGCTCTTGTCTTTTAAGAAGCAATAGCTTTTAAAACATGAAGAAATAAGTTGTCGGAGTTAAAGACTGTTTCACTGAGTAGAATCGCACGTGAAAACCTCGTGAATTATGATGATGCAACCATCTACCACAATGATAAAAATCCTGGTATTTCGTAACTATTCAGTATTCGATGAGTCACATTTTGGCTTAAGAAACTCCGCGGAAACCTTAGAGTTTTCCTTCTAATCAACGTTTGGTGAGTAGAAATTTATTTTACATATACTTCAACAATTTGTTTAACTTGCACCAGATGTAACAGGAAAAGACAGAGGAAAGTGAATATATAGGTTGAGGATCGACTCAGCTTAGCGTTTCGCGTTTTCATTTATGTAGCGCAATACCCAATTTCGCACAAAAACCAAATCTACATTTAGGATGAAAAAGGTAGATTTATCACTCTTGGTAAGGTTACGCCGAAGTATTATAGTTACACTGAAGTATTCAAAATAGCTCATGCACGTTTAACGTGCCTATGTTTATTCACTGTCAGTAACCTCATATTTGACCTACAGTCCCAGACAAAAATAGTTGGGACACTTAACGCAAACCCCTTTTTTTCCTTTCCTGTGCTTCCCTTTTCCCTCCCAATGTTGTTTATTGCGATTCAGTCGGCAAATCGTGTACACCAACATTGAGAGGAGAAGAAGACACAAAAACGTCCCAACAATTTTGACTGCGACTGTGTTTTAGAGGAATTTTGGGAATGTGACTACTTGATGGGTGTACTGGCGGGAAATCATGAGGGATATGTACATATGTGTAGCACTGTTTCGCGCACTGCAAAAAAGACATTTAACGGTAGAACACAATCAGAGCATGAAATAAAGTGTCTTTATTTTATTACAAGCCATATTTCGAGATTTTCATGGGAAAAATATTTGCAGTGTAGAAAGTTTTTCAGGTATGCTGAACTCGTGTCTTGAAATGTTGTCATGATTGGCAAAAAGGGCCAAAAAGTACATCTTCCTGCTCCGAAAACGCACTTCTCTCAGGACATCGAGTTTACCCATGATACTCCGATTGTTTGTACTAGTAAAGAGGAACTCAGTTTAGTGCGCGGCAGAGTACTTGACGAGAGGGAATCGCAGATGATGAGAGTTCGTTGGAAGGTTTTCGCCCTACAGAGCCCAATTCCCGAGGAAGAGCAACGAATTACTCCTAACAGCCCCAATTGTTTTGCCAAACTGATCTTCCCGCAAATCTAGTGAAGGGATGGTGACATGTTTATCGGGTCACCATCACGGGTCACCGTACTTTACCGGGCCTTTACTATCACCTGTTCAGTAAAAACAATTGAATCAAAAAGTCAAAGACAAGTGTGTTTCACACAAAAATGAAAATGCCCGTATTCAGCGCTGTTTGATACACACAAGAAAATTTATGTACATTTGGAGCATGGTGACACAGTTTTTCGGTTTAAAAAGAAACATGCTATTTTGTTAATTACATTAAAGTACGGTGACCCGTGTACACTCTAGTGCACCGCCTGTTTTTGGCATTAGCAGGGCAGATTTTCTCGTCTTTTCCGATGAGTCATCAGTTTTACGGATTTTCCCTCTTTTATGGCAGATTTTTGGTGTTGTATGACTATTTCATTCCGTGTATATTTGCTCATAAGTTTGACAACCGATGTCACCATTTGGTGTTAAGCCAAAATACTGTGTAAACACAACATCTCGAAACTTTGCGATTTAACACCTGCTCTTTTGTGTAGCTATGATCTTGAGAACTTTCTTGGTGTTTGACGCTTTAAAAGGAAAAAAAAAAAACATTTTCATCAGCTCGAAGAAAATGGTACATAACTGATGTTTTTGGGATAGTAGAGCAACTTGAACACATGATTGGTATATTTATTCATATTGAAGCACACGCGTACCATGTCTGTTGTGTTTACTTAAGAATTTATAATGTCAAGAGCGTTGACAAGTGATACAGTTTAGTTTATTGTCCCTCACATAAGAAGTTTCCCCTTTCAGTTAGAACTATACTGTTAGTACAGCAAGGAAAATATTGTTTAATACATTTGTAACATTCAATATTTTATTCGCCCTCCCTTTACAGCAATAAGCTTTAAAATACGGCGACGACATAGAGGAAATAAACTTATTAATAGTCCCTATTGGTATGGAATAAAAGGTGTTAATAACTCGTTCCTCGAACTCACTATACGACTCCCTCGTTATTTGGCGTTCAGTGGCCTGTTTCTCTAGTTTACACAGGGAAAGATTTTCATGGCAAAGAACGTCAGCACATCGCGCTGGAAACTTTAGTAAATTTGCACGGGTTCTCCTCAGGGCTGCTTTAGCCAACACGGAATTCTGACATGGACAATTGTCTTGTACAAATAAGTTGTCTCCCCCCTTATCTGTCTGCAGAAACATTCCCGGGAAATATTCATCGATAAAATTGGCAAATAAACGGCCAGTCATTTTCCTGTATGGATAACAAGCAATTATACCCTTATCGTAAGATATAGCTACTATAAGTCTCACATATCTTCCGCCCGTTCCTTCTTTCTTGCCTTTTGCCAAGCAGCCAGTTGTAAGACCTTCGCCACGTTTTCGCCATATTCGTGCCTTGGGAGCCAAAGCCTGATCCAATGGATTTCTCTTGTACACATAAGACACACAATCCAGATAGAAAGCGATTCGTTTAGTCCAGACGTCGGCTCCATAGTCTTTTCTCATTCGTCGCGCAAACTGTAGCCTTTTCTTCATATCTGTGACTGTTAGAACACCCTTTTCACGCGCTGGAAGATAATAGTACCCTTGCGAATTCAGAAAGCGAGACACTGTTCTAACTGATACATCTTTGACAGAAATACCGGCTTCTTGCATTATTCTTCGACACGAAAAATTGCCCTCTTTCTCTCGAAATCCTTGAATGGCTCGCACCAACTGCCTCCCGTCTCTTGCGCGTAATTTCACAGGTCGTCCCCGTCGTATGTGTTCCTTACAGTCTTTGTTACCGAGAACGCTTTCTTTTTTGATTCTCCACACGCTTATTGCGATTCAGTCGGCAAATCGTGTACACCAACATTGAGAGGAGAAGAAGACACAAAAACGTTCCAACAATTTTGACTGCGACTGTAGGTCTAAACGTTTACACCCAAGTCAAATTTAGAAGGATTTGTATGGAGTCATCAGAGCATAACCGGGCTAGTATCTCACAGACAATTTGTCCCGGAAAGCTAGTTTTTGGTAAGTAGGCCTCTTGGATATTGCTCTTTTCAGAATATCCTGACAAATCCCATACTTTCACAAATTGACATCTTACTCTTACCATATTTAATTTCTTACTATTCCTTCGCATTTACTTACATTTATTTACATTTAATGCACTCTTATCGTCACATATCTCATTTTTTCAGTATATCAACACAACAGGAGCTCGAGTGTGTTTAAAAGAGTTGTACGAGTCAAAGTACGACCCTCTCTCAGTATCATATACTGTCTTGTCAGGTAAGAACGGGTTTATGAAATTCTCGTTTAAGAAACATAGATTTTACTGATTGATCACAACTAATTCATTGTGAATGCGTACAGAGATAACTTAAACGAGGGTCATTTCATTAAAAGAAGGCGATCATTTTGAATATTAGTGCTGGAAGTCGTTCAGTTTTTTTGCTACTGATTATCCTATTTAATCAGTAGATAAGCAAGACAAAAAAAAAATGAATAACGGGTTTCTAGATGCTCTCAATTTTGCGTCGTTAGTTTTATTTTCCTCTTTCCCTTCTGATGAGCGGATCGGCCGCACAAACAGTTGGGATGATGTTTGTGAAGCTGCTTCGTGCCCAGTCGGTCGCGATGCTTGGTCCCATTTCTTGGGCTTCGCAATTGTTCCGTTCTCCCCACTAAGCCTTTTGAAAGCCTTTGCAGGAGGCAGTCTGTGAGGGAACAATTAGCAAAGGTGTGGGGATTTCTAAACTGCACAGTCGTTTTATTTCTTTATCACAGATATTTGCAAGCCAGGATGGAGTTATTTTGGTGGCTACTGTTACTTCACAAGTTGTGCATGCGCCCGGTGGCTGACCGCTGAATCAAACTGTTCTGCGATGAGTTCCAATTTGGTAACGGTTCACAATCAAGAAGAAAATGTCTACATTCAACACCGTCACAACGGAGAGAGATCTTGGATTGGACTCAATGACCGAAGTGTGGAGGGCTCCTTTGTGTGGTCAAACAAAGAAATAAGCAAATTTAGGTTCTGGGCCCCACAGCAACCGAACGACTGGAAAAACCAAGACTGTGTCCACACTCTTGGAGCCAAGCATGGTTACACTTGGAATGATGTGTCTTGTCATAACTGCTATAACTACACCTGTTTTAAAGGTACAAGGCATAACTACAAGATTTATATCTATGTTAATTGCTTTGAGCCAGATAAAGGGGGTAATTTCATTTATCCCATGATGCATCGCTTCATATTATATTATCAACCTTCCGAACGCACGTGATGCTATCAGTTCAACAAGGATGTGACAGTTGAACAGCAGTGGAAAGCGACTTGTTTTGCCGATAAAACTTTCTGTACCTTTGCTGTGTCGATCTATTTACGATTTTGGTTTTACTATTCCAACTATATCCGCACTTGTTAAGTGAAAGAGAGTGTTTTGGCCGCCGACTATGAGTTAACTAGCCTTACGATAGCAAGGCAGTCCACGCAAATGTTCCTAGAAGCTAGCGAGGAAGGTCTTTGCTTCAGTACGTCCTGTTTTAACGTGCGTTGATAAAGTTCTCCATGAATTAACAAGTGATTTCCACGTACTTGTGATGAAATAAATACATATTCAAGGTGTGAGATTTCCCTTCGTTGCTTGTTTGTGATCGCGGTGCCCAACCGTACGGTGACCGCACATGCTTTTACTTCAACAAGCTCGGCTTATGCAGTCGAAAATACCGAGACCCTTAAAGTACAAAGTGATGTCTATCGAAGATAAAATTCAAAGGAGTGGAACAGCTCCAACAAATAACAAAGACATCTCTATATTTTTCGTAACGCAACACCAGCATCATTAGCAAATAAGCATTAAGCATTAAGCATCATTATCAAACATAAACAGAAAAAAGCTTTATAAAGAAATGGCAAAATACATATACAAAGACGCCCACTTCTTCGCTACAATGGATCGATCCTAAAAGAATTATCAAAATGTCTTTAAAGGTTTTATACGCCAGTTGAGGTCCTACGGCATGCTATTCCATGAAAATTGCTGGCCTGTATATTTCAAGTTCGCCACGCGCGGTTGCGACCGGAAGCCACCATTAGAAACCAATTTTACCTAAAATAATGAGACAAAAAAGCTTTAATACTATAACCCATTGAAGTAAACTTTCATCATACCCTCAAGAGATAATATTTGTGTTTTGATCAGCGAAAAAGGAGCGACTTCAAGAAAAAATGTCTCATCTTCGCAGGACTTAGCATAAAGAAATTGAAACCTTCGTCTTGCACATTAGCGGAGAAAGGGCAGAAAAAGCGATATTTCAAAACGATCAAACCCATAAAAATCGCGAGGTCGAAAGAGGTCGGAGCGTGGAACTAGTATCAAGCACCCCTTGTCCGCCGATTTAAATAATTGATTAGGGCAAAACGTTGCTAGAATAAAGACAGTTTTCGATAATTGAAAGTCATCTAAATAAATATTCACTTGCGAGTTAAAGTAGCATGGCTTAACAGGGTCGTAAACGAGAGCAATAATGCTTGAAATGACCATGGAAACATTTTACATTATCAATCAGATGCCAAAGATTAACAGGGCTCATTGAAACTTACCTTTGATGAGGTGCATCTTGAAATTCAGGTCATTGAAAATCTCCCTCGAAACCCTCGAACGCTCTTTCCACCGCGGAGAGAAGACAGAAATTAGCCGCGAAGCATCATGGGATATATGAAATTCCCCGCTTTGAGCCAGATAGTGCTTCTAGACATTTTTAAAACTGCATTTATAGGTCGTAGCAAATACAGAATGCAGTTTTAAAAATGTCTAGAAGCACTATCTGGCTCATGACAATTAACATAGATATAAATCTTGCAGCGATGCCTTGTACCTTTAAAACATAATGGAAGACTAATAACACCCATCAGACTAACTGAAGTCAGAGTACTTTCAGTATTGTAAACATTGGGGACTACCATACCAGTGTCCATATACCGAAACATGGCCGAAAAGCCTGAAATCGGTATCACAAATTGATTTAAAGAAATATTGGGAGTCGAATTTACATTCCACCATTTTATCCGGGAAAACGTTCCGTTGGCGTTCGGCGGATATTTTTTACTGGAACAACGGGAAATGTCGAGCTGACCTCTATTTTCTTTTCAAGACACTCTTTTGCAGATGTTTAACGACCCTTTTCCCATGTCCCTTCCTTCACATATTTTATTTTCCCTTGCTGGTGCGTGTTGATTACTCAACTACACTACAGTAAATACAACTGTACTTTTTAAACAAGCTTCACTGACTAAAAAGTCATTTAATTTCTACGAGACGTCTCTGTGTGCCTTCTTTTTTAGACTTGGATGAATGTACCACTGGTTCCCATTCCTGTGGCGTCAATTCCGTGTGCCAGAATACCGTGGGTTCATACACATGCTCGTGTAATGCTGGGTACACAGGAGATGGAAAACCTTGCAA
>CALNXK010000207.1:305000-335000 GCA_942486035.1 Porites lobata | reverse complement strand
TGCATCCAATGATAATGAGTCGTCTCAAGTCACCTTACCAGGCTTTTCGATCTGTGTACCTGTGCCGGTAATTCGAGGTCTTACACGTTTTGTCACAATGGCTGAGGACGCTGAGGTTGAAGACGGCGTGGTCATCATTGACTGTGTGGCAATTTTTTATGAAGAGGGCGAAGGAGGCGAACATTATTGCAACAAGAATAAGTGTAGATGTCGGGTTTCGCGAATTGAAAAACGCCTTGTAAACGTAAAAGAGAAAATTGGTAAGTTTGCCTGTTACCGGCGCGGCGTGTGAGACAGTCGAGATAGTTGAACCCTGAGAGACTGACGCGCTAGACTAGACTCACTTATCAAAGCTCGCACTACACGTGCGTGGAAACGGTTTTGGTTGGTTTGTTTTTCGCGCTTTCAAGAGTTATTTTTATTGGAGTTAATTAGCTGTTGGGTCGACCTACCAAAAGGTTGAACGAATATAGTTTACTTTTCAGTGAAAATTTGCGAAAAATTTGCGAACTACCAAAATAAAAAAAAAAAAAAAAAAAAACGTGGACATCTGGTGCATAAATGCCTGAGATAATTATTCGCACTAGATGGAAGTAACCATAAGTATGCGGAACCGATTATAAATGTGATAGAAATATGCGGTAACGGTATTCAGACGATTTTCGACGCGGTATTTCGGTATTTGCCATTTTTTCTTACGGTATTGCGGTATTGGGTACCCTTCAATGTCCCGCTCCTCTTGCACACTGGAAGAGTGTAGCCAATTATTTTCTGTACAAATTCATTAAATAAGCGTAGTGATCCTCGAACCGAAGCCAAAGAAAATGCTTAAACAGTATCGCATCAGAGATAAATTCTGTAAGAAACAAAAATGACAAAAAAAAATATTAATCAATATGCCTGAAACAGATCAGCCTTATGACCTCTTAACGTGAGACCAGCCGCAAAAATAAAATTTGCTCTACAGCATAATCTACGGTACAACCCTATAGAAAGAAAATAATCCGAACAAGCGACATTTTACATCATGAGGAAAAAGTCGTTTAGGCCTACAGACCCCTTTTTATGCCATGTAGATCGCTACTCGTGAGAATTCAACATCCTACAAGAACGTGTGGCAAAGCAGAGCAGGAAATCATCACATTCAGGGACAAAACAATTACAAAGAGCACAAACCAAATGTATTTTGAAACTGATTTTAAAGTACAGTCGACTCCCGATAACTCGAACCTTCAAGGGAAATCGAAAAAGTTCGAGTTATCGGGAGTTCGAGTTATCGGGAGCTCGAAGAAAATAGCCGAGAGTAAGGCAAAAAACAGTTTTTACTGCACAGTGAACATTTTAATCACATTTAATTGTAGAAATGTCAAGTGAAAATTAAAAGATACTTCTAGATTATAAATCAGAACCTAACGTAACAAAACATAGCCTAAATAGAGCATGCGTTTTACTGTTTTTGAGAAGTAAAGCTGCTTCATGTTAGCCTGTTACAATCAACATCAGCCTCCACTAGTAAACTCTACTACTACAACATGTCAATAGGAAATCCAAAATTCAAGGTTTCGGACGCCAGTAGACAGCCTTTTTTCCCGACTTTTTAAGGGCTCAAAACATGGTTCGAGTTATCGAGGGTAAAATTATATAGAAAATGACCTGAGGGGAAACGAAAATTGGTTCGAGTTAGCGGGAGTTCGAGTTATCGGGGGGTAAAATTACAGTGAATGTATGACGGAAATCCACGGGAAATCGATTTTGGTTCGAGTTAGCGAGGGTTCGAGTTATCGGGAGTCGACTGTATTTAAAATGTATTTTCAGTATTTGAACACTATTTTCCTGTATTTCAATCCTATTTGACCCCCCCAAAAAAAAAAGAAAAATTCGCTTCTGTTTGAAATATATCTTAAGTGTAGTTTAATTGTATTTCATCAAAAGGAAAACCTCTCTCATCAATTTACAATGTATTTTGTTCAATAAATGTGATTAAAATAGGGTATTTAAAATGTATTTTGGGCATAGAACCACTAACACTGTTACAAACAGAGTTCAAATAGGTTTGAAATATGTTTTAAGGGCTTAAATGCTGACTGTATTTTAAATAGGGTACTTTAACAATGTTTTGAGTTGTATCTAAAATGTATTTTGAGACGCATCCACTCACAAAGTTACAAACATAGTTCAAACAGACTATTTGAAATATGTTTTAAGAGCCTAAATGCTGACTACATTTTAAATACTTTTAAATAGGGTACTTTAACACTGTTTTGAGTTGTATCTAAAATGTATTTTGGGACGCATCCGGGGGGGTGGGGGGGGGGGCACTTGGGTATTTTTGCGGTGGGTATGTGCCGCCCGGGACTCCAAATTGGCACCCCGTTCTAAAAAAAATTTCCCGTATTTTTAAAAGCAATCTGTTCTTGAATAATTTCAAATGGCTGCTTACAAAACTGGAGCTTTCGTGCGTTCGAAATATTATACCCCGTTCTAGAAAACTCCTCTGAAATGGGTACCCCGTTCTAAATCAGGAGCTTCAAAATCATGACCTCGTTGGGCGGCAAATACCCGTATAGGTAATGTATGGGACGCATCCACTCAAAAAGTTATATACAGAGGTCAAATATACTATTTCAAATATGTTTTAAAGGTCAAATGAACCAAAATTTCGACCTTTTTTTTATTTTAGTTCAATTCTAGTGAAATGTGTTTAATATGAACCAAATAAACATACCATGAAGTTTCAGCTCAATTGAAGCAAGTATCTCGGAGATATTCGCAATTAAAAATTGTTATTTTTTGGCCCTTATCTTCGTAGAGCGGTCCGAACAATTGTCGTTAAAAACAGCTTGTGACGTCAATGTTGGTCAGGTGAAAAAAGCGGGAAATTCAAAACAGTGTTGTTCGAGTCGACTTGGCGCAGAATGGTGGTGGTTTGTGCGGCCATAAACCTAGAAAGAACAAGCAATTTGTCTTCAAAAGTTGCAAGCTGTGGTTATAACGTTATTATTTAATTTTCTCGAAGAATACATCATAGTAAAACTGACTTTCACGACGGCATTAACTTCCTTGCGCTGTACTGGAAATGTACGTGCGTAGGTGCGATTTTTTTCAAGATGTATTCACAAAATGTGTTCATATAAAGAAGTTTCTGGATATGTAAGGTCCGGAGCTCCACTGTGGACACAAAAACAAAATATCTTTGCATAGTGATTTGCCCAAAGAAATTCACCCTTGCCCACAATGTGTTTGATGTCATTGAACTTTGTCGCACTCGAGCTCAGTGATATTTTAAAACCCACGCTCGATCGGACACTTGTGCTTCGCAGAACACTAAAATATAAACAAAATCCTCCATGTAGAAGTTTTGGCGTTGATATGTGGGCAGAAAAAGAGTTAATCTTTATCTAGTAAAATCTTCCCCAAAATCGGTTTCAAAGCAACTACAACAGTTTTTTTAAACTTGATCGTTTCGCGCAGATAAAGTTTGCTTTGTGTTGTCAAGTTGAACATTTGAAGATTTCCTTCAAAAGAAAAACAAAGTTGAAATTGCATTATTGCAAAAACTTCTCTCCAGTTATGTATATGATTTAATTACCGACTGAGGTCACTTTAAGGACCGTAGACGCCACTTTAAGCTCGCAAAGAGAGGCGACAAGCAAAGAACAATTCCATCATGCATAAAATTCAGCTTAAGTGAACTAAAAAAAGCTTCAATAAGGTTGCAAAACAACAAATTTCCACTCAAAAAACATAACGCTTAAGGCTCTTATACCGGCTGACAATGAAGAAGTGACTTTTCTGTGCGAAATAACCTACCTAAAGATCGTAAAGGTGAAAGATCAGTAGCAAGCTTCGCACCCAAGCCATGGTTCACCATTTAACTATTTTTAAAAACTGGTCCATGCGAGGGTCTTCATTCAAGCAAATTAAACTCAGCAAATTGAATCATTAGAAAGTGCAGAAAACTGCTCATAAGGGTTTGTTTTGCTCGCTTCAGTCAAATCCAGCTCCAGCAATTGTTTACGGGCAAAGAGTTAATTGTTTTGAAGCCACTGCCGGCAGTTGTCGTTGTCAGCTACTTTACAGCTAGTGAAAAGGAAAATTTGCGTACAGAAAGAAAACAAAACTACGTAATTAAAACTGACAAAAGATTAAAAAAAATACTGTGACTATTATTACTTGAGCAACAGAAAAGTGATCGAAGTAGTCTGTTCTTTTCGAATAACCTTGCTAACCTTCTATAGTTCCGAGGACGTTTTAAGCGCTCAAGTTTGTTCACTTGTTAGCATTACGGTTCTTTGACATAAGACAAGGATAAAGCTGGTTCTGCAAAGGTAAATGAATCTGGGCATGTAAAAAAACTAACCGTAACTACTAATAACAGAATACAAGCGGGTTTTAGTTCAGCCCTTCGAAACAAGGCGAAGCACTGGACACAGAATCAATTCACAAATCGAATGCACAATTATCAGAAAAATACAAACCTCTTTTGAAATGTTCAAAACGTTTTATTCCTCCTCAGATGACGGAATGATCTGTTTCTACTCTTACATTGGTTGTTCTGAATCCAAAGTAATTTTCAAGTGACGAAACAACAACAACAAAAACCAAAGAAAAAAGCCTTTCAAGGAGCAAACGTTAGCACCTCGTGTACTTCACTTAGTCTCAGTCAGAACTCTCACAGAACGGGACAAACAAACGCAGGCGATAAGGGATGCGCAGAAGCTTGCGCAGAACGTTTTTTCGCCCTGAAAGACCCACACTGACGTCACGTAGTCTTCAGTCTATCCACTGGTAGCCCAAGCTCACTATGAGAGCCCTGAACAACATTATCCTACTTAGCTAATTAATTATTCATACAGCAAGAAAATTATAAGACGTTGTATGGAGAAATATTCTTTGCTCACTAAATTAGCAAAATGTACATTGAATATCGCTTTGAAGCTTACCTTTAGCGTCTTCTTGTTTTTCTTTGTATTCTGACTGCATTTCAGACCTCCTAGGCACTGTTTAAGGCCTTTTTTGGAGTGACAGTTTTTCACCCGGATGACAGTAGAGAGAAGAGAAGAGAAGGTTGGCAAGCCTCTCTTGACCGGCTCCGCTCTCGGCGGCGATAAATTCCGTGACATTTACGACATGGAGACAATTCCGCCAGAAACAGATACCCTGATAACGCACATTTTCCATCATTCACATCGCCAAAATTCCCATTTCGAAGGTCCTAAATCGCCAAGGAAGTGGGCCATACACGGCTGAGGTTAGGCGAGTCGAGAGCAGACCCGCAACGGACTCCAACCGTCAAGTCGACAATTTCAAACCGACGCGGGCTGGCAGGGTCAAATTGTTCAACCGTCAAAGGACAATTGGAGCATTTAGCCTACTGGGCACAGTAAATGATTTTTCACTTCTCACATTGCACTCCGGGGTCGCGGAAGTCAAGCATCGCGTGTGATAGTGACATGTAATATCAAAACATGTCGCGTTGTTGCATTTGGTTGATCTCTACTCTTCTTTTTAAAAAGCGTTTGACAATGGTTTCTTATGAATGACTTAGAAATTAAAAAAATATTGCAATAAGAATTACTACGGCTGTAAACAGTTTTTAGCTATTTTTCTTCCCTTTTTCAACAAGTGGCAGTAAGTAGCAAGTTTGGGAACAGGATCTTCCGGCAGGTGCTCTTATCTATTTCTTGACGCTACTATTAAACCATGATTAATAGTAGCGTCAAGAAATCCAATCAATACAAAAATAGCTACTACATTTGGAATTCATATTTCAGAAATAGTTTGCTTGCACTGTAAGCAGCTGATGTATAATTTGATCTTGAAATCGGTGTAGCTAATGTGGCAGAATTACCAAGAGAAAATTCAATGAAATATTTATTTACATATTTCCTTTCAGTAAAAACACCCCCAATAGATAAGAGCACCTGCCGGAAGATCCTGTCCCCAAACTTGCCACTAAACAACTGTTTAGTTGAGACTGGAGCCGGTCAAGAGAGGTTTGCCAACCTTCTCTTCTCTTCTCTCTACTGTCATCTGGGTGAAAAACTGTCACTCCAAAAAAGGCCTTAAACAGTGCCTAGGAGGTCTGAAATGCAGTCAGAATACAAAGAAAAACAAGAAGACGCTAAAGGTAAGCTTCAAAGCGATATTCAATGTACATTTTGCTAATTTAGTGAGCAAAGAATATTTCTTCATACAACGTCTTATAATTTTCTTGCTGTATGAATAATTAATTAGCTAAGTAGGATAATGTTGTTCCGGGCTCTCATAGTGAGCTTGGGCTACCTGTGGTCTATCACGCGGCCATTTCAGAAACGTTTTCGTGAAGTTTTCGGAAATGCTCGGATTTTGATCTTTTATCTTTCTATAAAGGCTCGGGAAGAAAAATCTTTACCCAAATATCACTTAGGATGGCTCTTTTTAGTGTTTGGTGGAGGTAAATCGACAAAAGAAAATATGTCAATTTTTTGGTTCATTTGACCTTTAAGACCTTAAGCACTGACCGCATTTTAAATACTTTTAAATAGGGTTCTTTAACACTGTTTTGAGGTCTATTTGAATTGTATTTTGGGCACACAACACTCTGACTATAAAAACAGATTATACATAAACTATTTAAAGTCTGCTCAAAGACATCAAATGCTGACCTTCTTTTAAATACTTTAAAATAGGGTACTTATTACTTATTATTATTGAGGTGCAATATTGTAATGTATTTTGGGATACTTATACTCAGACTGTAAAAGTAACAATTGCACAAAGTTAATTTTTAAGCCTTCATCGTGTCACGAACTCATAAATGACTCAAAACAAGCTGTCACATATTGTGGACCGGATTCTTCTCTCAACAAAGTTCGAAGCTGAGCAAAAAATTAAATCTCCCGGCAAATCAAAAATAAATTGAAAAAATAGAAGAAAATTAGGAATCGATGTTAGCTTTGACTGACAACACGTCACTGTGACGGTTATTACTTGGTGTTAAGGTGCACGAATTTATGCTAATTAATATATGCCAATGTCTATGTCATATAATGATAGTATCATGGAGTCATTGTTTCATAGGTCTCGTGGTGTCAGTGGTTTCATAGTTTCATGTGTTTCGTGGTTTCATAGGTTCAGTGGTGTCAATAGTTTCATGGTTTCATAGGTTTCGTGGTGTCAATGGTTTCAAAGTTTCATGGCTTTCGTTGGTGTCAATGGTTTCATGGTTTTTTAGGTTTCGTGGTGTCAATGGTTTCGTGGTTTCATAGGTTTCGTGGTGTCAGTGGTTTCATGGTTTCATAGGTTTCGTGGTGTCCATGGTTTCATAGGTTTCGTGGTGTCCATGGTTTTATGTGGTTGGTGGTGTCAATGGATACATGGTTTCATAGGTTTCGTAGTGTCAATGGTTTCATGGTTTCATAGGTTTCGTGGTGTCAATGGTTTCATGGTTTCTTAGGTTTCGTGGTGTCAATGGTTTCATGGTTTCATAGGTTTCGTGGTGTCAAGGGTTTCATGGTTTCATAGGTTTCGTGGTGTCAATGGTTTCATGGTTTCCTAGGTTTGGTGGTGTCAATAGTTTCCTGGTTTCAAAGGTTTCGTGGTGTCCATGGTTTCATGGTTTCATTGGTTTCGTGGTGTCAATAGTTTCGTGATTTCATAGGTTTCGTGGTGTCAATGGTTTCATGGTTTCATGGTTTCATAAGTTTCGTGGTGTCAATGGTTTCATGGTTTCATGGTTTCATAGGTTTCGTGGTGTCAATGGTTTCATGGTTTCATAGGTTTCGTGGTGTCAATGGTTTCATGGTTTCATAGGTTTCGTGGTTTCAATGGTTTCATGGTTTCTTAGGTTTCGTGGTGTCAATAGTTTCATGGTTTCATAGGTTTCGTGGTGTCAATGGTTTCATGGTTTCATAGGTTTCGTGGTGTCTATGGCTTCATGGTTTCATAGGTTTCGTGGTGTCAATGGTTTCATGGTTTCATAGGTTTCGTGGTGTCAATGGTTTCATGGTTTCATAGGTTTCGTGGTTTCAATGGTTTCATGGTTTCTTAGGTTTCGTGGTGTCAATGGTTTCATGGTTTCATAGGATTCGTGGTGTCAATGGTTTCATGGTTTCCTAGGTTTCGTGGTGTCAATAGTTTCCTGGTTCCATAGGTTTCGTGGTGTCCATGGTTTCATTGGTTTCGTGGTGTCAATAGTTTCGTGATTTCATAGGTTTCGTGGTGTCATTGGTTTCATGGTTTCATGGTTTCATAAGTTTCGTGGTGTCAATGGTTTCATGGTTTCATGGTTTCATAGGTTTCGTGGTGTCAATGGTTTCATGGTTTCATAGGTTTCGTGGTGTCAATGGTTTCATGGTTTCATAGGTTTCGTGGTGTCAATGGTTTCATGGTTTCATAGGTTTCGTGGTGTCAATGGTTTCATGGTTTCATAGGTTTCGTGGTGTCAATGGTTTCGTGGTTTCATAGGTTTCGTGGTGTCAATGGTTTCATGGTTTCATAAGTTTCGTGGTGTCAATGGTTTCGTGGTGTCAATAGTTTCATGGTTTCATAGGTTTCGTGGTGTCCATGGTTTCATGGTTTCATTGGTTTCGTGGTGTCAATAGTTTCGGGATTTCAGAGGTTTCGTGGTGTCAATGGTTTCATGGTTTCATGGTTTCATAAGTTTCGTGGTGTCAATGGTTTCATGGTTTCATGGTTCCATAGGTTTCGTGGTGTCCATGGTTTCATTGGTTTCGTGGTGTCAATAGTTTCGTGATTTCATAGGTTTCGTGGTGTCAATGGTTTCATGGTTTCATGGTTTCATAAGTTTCGTGGTGTCAATGGTTTCATGGTTTCTTAGGTTTCGTGGTGTCAATGGTTTCATGGTTTCATAGGTTTCGTGGTGTCTATGGTTTCATGGTTTCATAGGTTTCGTGGTGTCAATGGTTTCATGGTTTCATAGGTTTCGTGTTGCCAATGGTTTCATGGTTTCATAGGTTTCGTGGTGTCAATGGTTTCATGGTTTCATAGGTTTCGTGGTGTCAATGGTTTCATGGTTTCATAAGTTTCGTGGTGTCAATGGTTTCATGGTTTCATAAGTTTCGTGGTGTCAATGGTTTCGTGGTGTCAATAGTTTCATGGTTTCATAGGTTTCGTGGTGTCCATGGTTTCATGGTTTCATAGGTTTCGTGGTGTCAATAGTTTCATGGTTTCATAGGTTTCGTGGTGTCAATGGTTTAATGGTTTCATAGGTTTCGTGGTGTCTATGGCTTCATGGTTTCATAGGTTTCGTGGTGTCAATGGTTTCATGGTTTCACAGGTTTCGTGGTGTCAATGGTTTCATGGTTTCAAAGGTTTCGTGGTGTCTATGGTTTCATGGTTTCATAGGTTTCGTGGTGTCAATGGTTTCATGGTTTCATAGGTTTCGTGGTGTCAATGGTTTCATGGTTTCATGGTTTCATAAGTTTCGTGGTGTCAATGGTTTCATGGTTTCTTAGGTTTCGTGGTGTCAATGGTTTCATTGTTTCATAGGTTTCGTGGTGTCAATGGTTACATGGTTTCATAGGTTTCGTGGTGTCAATGGTTCCATGGTTTCATAAGTTTCGTGGTGTCAATGGTTTCATGGTTTCTTAGGTTTCGTGGTGTCAATGGTTCCATGGTTTCCTAGGTTTCGTGGTGTCAATAGTTTCCTGGTTTCATAGGTTTCGTGGTGTCCATGGTTTCATGGTTTCATTGGTTTCGTGGTGTCAATAGTTTCGTGATTTCATAGGTTTCGTGGTGTCAATGGTTTCATGGTTTCATGGTTTCATAAGTTTCGTGGTGTCAATGGTTTCATGGTTTCTTAGGTTTCGTGGTGTCAATGGTTTCATGGTTTCATAGGTTTCGTGGTGTCAATGGTTTTATGGTTTCATAGGTTTCGTGGTGTCAATGGTTTCATGGTTTCATAGGTTTCGTGGTGTCAATGGTTTCGTGGTGTCAATAGTTTCATGGTTTCATAGGTTTCGTGGTGTCAATGGTTTCATGGTTTCATAGGTTTCGTGTTGCCAATGGTTTCATGGTTTCATAGGTTTCGTGGTGTCAATGGTTTCATAGGTTTCGTGGTGTCAATGGTTTCATGGTTTCTTAGGTCTCGTGGTGTCAATGGTTTCATGGTTTCATGGGTTTCGTGGTGTCAATGGTTTCATGGTTTCTTAGGTTTCGTGGTGTCAATAGTTTCATGGTTTTATAGGTTTCGTGGTGTCAATGGTTTCGTGGTGTCAATGGTCTCATGGTTTCATAGGTTTCGTGGTGTCTATGGTTTCATGGTTTCATAGGTTTCGTGGTGTCAATGGTTTCATGGTTTCATAGGTTTCGTGGTGTCAATGGTTTCATTTTTTCATGTTTTTGGTTTCATAGGTTTCGTGGTGTCAATGTTTTCATGGTTTCATAGGTTTCGTGGTGTCAATGGTTTCATGGTTTCATAGGTTTCGTGGTGTCAATCATTTCGTGGTTTCATAGGTTTCATGGTGTCAAAGGTCTCGTGGTTTCATGGGGTTCATGGTGTCAGAGGTTTCATGGTTTCATAGGCCTCTTGGTGTCAAGTAGCCTTCCCGCAGACGTCCTTAGGGGTTTGTTCGTCACGCGTTCATTTCTCCCCCACGGACGTCTGCTAAACACAGCCGACATTTACGTTCACTGATCAGTGAGGCTTTTGATCGGGTGTGCGAGAAATTTGTAATGAATGCAGAGTTAAACAAGTATCAGAGAGACGCTATCCTGCAAATTTTATAGAGAAGACCGACGAGTTCATAAATTTGCCGACGGGATTTGGTAAATCCCTTATCTATCAAGCTTTGCCGCTTGTTTGCGACACTGCTTGGAACTCCTGGACATTATTGTTGTTGTTTCGCCCCTGGTAAATCTTATGAAAGATCAAGCTACAAAGCTGGAAAATATTTGTATTCCTGCTGTAGTGCTCAGTGATATGTATTTTTTAAATTCAATTTAATTTATTTAAAACACTTGCAATTACAAAGTACTTACTTACAATACTTACTTACAAACAATGTATGTTACTTACGCTACTAACAAAACTATACTCTACTTACAAAACAATACTTACTTACAATGTGAGATACTTACGGTAAGAAATAAGCGTTGACAGGCCAAACACGACTCATAAGCTCGTGATAATGTGAAACGTGACCTTGGGAGTCTGCTTGAACAGTGGTTCTCTTTCTTTTTTCTCTCGCGCGAAGGTTACTAGCACTACACAGTGCAGGAGGTGTAGCATTCTAAACTTTGACTGAGTAAATCTTGTTTTTGACGCACTAAATCTTATATTTAGAGGTCATGAAGCAGGTTTGTTACATGCATACTGAGTAATCATTTCCTGTGGTTTATGCTTCGGTAGGTGTCCCTGATAGGATTTGATTTCAGATGCAGTTGTAAAGTGTTTTATATCTTTTGACCTCTGTTTATTACGGCTGGATAAAGATTTTAGTTTTTTTTGTTTTCTCCGAAATGGCTGTATCTGAAAAACTACATGCATGCATGCAAGTTTCTTTGTCCGTGAATGTGATTATTTCCTGCCATGTCAGTATGACTCTGGGCCCAGCTCTATAGTGTGGTTTGCAGGATTTTGAATTTCCACGGATAGTGCGATCTTCAGATATGAGTTGTACACTGTAGCTTAAAAACTAAAGCTACACCAAGTTTGGAGAAATATGCCGTGCGTCAGTCAAGATAATTCTCTTAGCGCTCACACAGTCCATTTAGTTTTTCTTAACATAAGTGAGTCTTTGAACTAGAGCGCGATGTCTTGGTGTTCCTTCGTAGGTATTTTCTTAAGTTTTTGCTTAACAGTCGTCTGTGCGACTGCTATGGATTCTTAAGCAAGACTGCAGTTTCGGAACTATAGCGTTCCTCGTCAGTTGCTACTACGGTAAAGTCTTAGGTACAGAGAGCGAAGCAGACTGTTTAAATACTGGTGGCTAGGATCGAAAATACTAACTTGCCATTGGCTGCAAAAGTGATCAATAGCGTAGGTTTATCTTTGATCCGTGTTCTGTTGTGCTTCCTTCACGTTCAAGAATGCTTTTTGGGGGCTGAACCGGTATGATAGTATCTGACTAGGTTGCAGTGAGGGAAGGTCACTGACATGTACTAGTGCGTGTAAGTGTCTTTCTCAGGAGATTCGAGATATTTTCTCGTAACGTTCTCCGGCAAAATCAGTAACCCGAGTGAGATTTCTTCCCACGAGAAAGACACTTACACGCACTAGGACGCTGGGCCCAGAGTCATACTGACATGGCAGGAAATAATCACATTCACGGACAAAGAAACTTGCATGCATGCATGTAGTTTTTCAGATACAGCCATTTCGGAGAAAACCAAAAAAACTAAAATCTTTATTCAGCCGTAATAAACAGAGGTCAAAGGATATAAAACACTTTACAACTGCATCTGAAATCAAATCCTATCAGGGACACCTACCGAAGCATAAACCACAGGAAATGATTACTCAGTATGCATGTAACAAACCTGCTTCATGACCTCTAAATATAAGATTTAGTGCGTCAAAAACAAGATTTACTCAGTCAAAGTTTATAATGCTACACTTCCTGCACTGTGTAGTGCTAGTAACCTTCGCGCGAGAGAAAAAAGAAAGAGAACCACTGTTCAAGCAGACTCTCAAGGTCACGTTTCACATTATCACGAGCTTATGAGTCGTGTTTGGCCTGTCAACGCTTATTTCTTACTGCATACGAGAAATAACTATTTTCAATTAAGCATGACACTATGAAACCATTGACACCACGAAACCTATGAAACCATGAAACCATGAAACTATTGACACCACGAAACCTATGAAACCATGCAACAATTGACACCACAAAACCCATGAATCTATGAAAGCCTTGACACCAGGAGACCTATGAAACCATGAAACCATAGACACCACGAAACCTATGAAACCATGAAACCATTGACACCACGAAACCTATGAAACCATGAAACCATTGACACCACGAAACCTATGAAACCATGAAACCATTGACACCACGAAACCTAAGAAACCATGAAACCATTGACACCACGAAACCTATGAAACCATGAAACCATAGACACCACGAAACCTATGAAACCATGAAACTATTGACACCACGAAACCTATGAAACCATGAAACCATGTACACCACGAGACCTATGAATCCATGAAACCATAGACACCACGAAACCTATGAAACCATGAAACCATAGACATCACGAAACCTATGAAACCATGAAACCATTGACACGACGAAACCTAAGAAACTATGAAACCATTGACACCACGAAACCTATGAAACCATGAAACTATTGACACCACGAAACCTATGAAACCATGAAACCATTGACACCACGAAACCTATGAAACCATGAAACCATTGACACCACGAAACCTATGAAACCATGAAACCATTGACACCACGACACCTATGAAACCATGAAACCATTGACACCACGAAACCTAAGAAACCATGAAACTATTGACACCACGAAACCTATGAAACCATGAAACCATAGACACCAGGAAACCTATGAAAGCATGAAACTATTGACACCACGAAACCTATGAAACCATGAAACCATTGACACCATGAGACCTTTGAAACCATGACTCCATGATACTATCATTATATGACATAGACATTGGCATATACTTATTAGCATAAATTCGTGCACCGTAACACCAAGTTGTAACCACTGTGACAGTGTGCGAATAAAAGATCAATCAGTTCCTCAATGTTCATTACCTGCAAGCTCTCTGCGAAAATCTCCGCGTAGATTTTAGCCGTGATTCAGTTAATGCAGCTACGGGACATTCCAAAAGTTTTTTTAAAAGAAACTTCTTAAAATCGCATTTTGATTTCATATAGAAATTTTTCACAAAGAGCAGAACCGGATGCATGCGGTCAACAGATGTTTATCTAATGCTGTGTTTACACTCAAGCGTTTACCAAGGTAAACATTAACTGACTAAACCCTGGTACATTTGTACAGTGTTTATACGGGCTCAAATAACTAAGGTAAGTCTGTCATCAATCACAATCTAATCGAATTGGCGGCAAATTCTAAATCCACGCATAAATGCTCGCGTTTAAAAGAGAAGCTGTGGATCTTGTAGTCCTCGCGTTTTATTTTCTTGTTCTTGATCAGCAAACCCAGGAATCGAGTTTGCAGCAGCTCTTACTTTTGCAGCACCTAAAGAGGTGGAGGCGAAAGCGATTAATTCTGCTACAAATTGCCCTTCGCAAGACAAGGCGCGTTAGACGTGCGTGGTCGTGGCCGAGAAACCAATTCTGGTTCGAAACTCTATTAAACGGAAATTTTGTTGAAGAATGGTGTGTCTTATGTCTTTGGTTTTTGCCATAACTTCTTCGTAGACCGAAACCAAACGTGGAAACCTGGTCGAAAACCTAGTCTCGAAAACCTGGTCTCGAAAACGTGATCGAATAAGCCTGACGCAATCCCGACACCACAGGATTTGAAATTCTATGCGACCGCAAGCGGATGTATCTGTCATCCAAACCTTGGTTACCGACCTTAACCATGCCTTTTCGCAGGGCAAACCGAAATTTTACCTTAGTTAACTTTCTATTGTCTTGAGCGGTGTTTACCAGGGTATCAGTTGGCGTTTACACACGCAAAATATTTACCTAGGTAAGTTTACTCCAATACCTCGGTAGCACGCTCAAGTCTAAACACGGCATAAAATAAGCCCTTGAAATTACATAATAAATAAACTATCCAAGCTAAGATCTCACATTGTATATATTGCATCAAGAAACAACTCTCAGATCTGAATAAACTCCGACATATGGTTATCTTTCTCTTATAAATTATTCCGCACATGCATGGCATATTATTGCTGAGATGTCACGCGCGACTGAAATCACGACTTCGCGCCGCGGTGATGTGACAAATGCACGTGATAAACAAACCGTCCTTTGTCCTTTGCTCATTTCAAATTATTGAAGCGGCGATTGCTGTGATTGCGAGTGCGCTTGATTTTACTGTTTGTTACGATCTGACAAAAGTACACTTCAACTCTACGGATTGTCTGAACACGTACATGTTGTTTTTATCACGAATCAAAAATGGGTATGACTCCTCAGCGACTGCTGATTGATATTCGCATATCTCATACATAGCATTGAGCTTTTGTTTTTTAATACTGAGAGCTGAGTATCTAACATTGTTACTAGTTACAATATTATAAACTCACTCGTTATTCTACCACATACTATATTATATGTGAAGATAAAAACAGTCCAAAGCCCGCATAAAATCAACTGTGCCATTTTGTAATATATGTCTCAGTTTCTTACAAAATAGAAGAACCGTCAAAATGTTTGTTGTATCAGCACCTTGAATCTCCACTTGTAGATGTTGATGAATGCGCCAGTGGTTTACACAGCTGCCACAAGTTCGCTTCATGTACAAACATTATTGGATCCTACACCTGTTCATGCCAGCAGTATTTCAATGGAGACGGTAAAAACTGCCAACACTCGGTGAGCGGTGAGTACTTTTCATTGATTTGGGTAAGTCAATACAACCTGAAAACCAAACATAGTTCAGGGTACGCAATCGTTTTGTTCGCTACCTGGGATATCTCAATACAAGGCCCAATAAATGGTATGAAGCACAAGAGAATGGGAAAGTTTGCTTTTATTTTAGTCAATGCTTGTATCGCCCCAGTTTACTTAACTGATTTCCAGCATCAGTGCCGCACGTCACGAATCACCACTTTTCTCTCCAGCTTTTTTATTTGTTTTGTGTCGTAAAAACTTAGGAGCGCCGGTACCGCTTTATTCTTCGGCCCATACGTATTTCACCTGTGCTTATTTTACGTCATCAAAAGCCTCAACGTTCTGGAAGTTAAAAAAATTCATACCGTCTGGCCCGGGTTGCTCGAAGCATGGTTAGTGCTAACCAGCGTTAAATACCATGGAAACCTATACATTTTGATACCTCTTAACCAAGGTTAGCGCTAACCAGGCTTCGAGCAACGGCCCCTGGTTGCTATGAAGTGACGTAATCATCCAGTTGAGTATCCATCACCGTAACACTTTTGCGGTCAACTACCGCAGCGCTCGTAAGGTACTTTAAATAAACCGTGTTCAAAACCCTGTAGGAAATCTGTTTATTTTTTAATCGACTAATGCACTGCTGACTTTCACGAAGTCAACTTTTGCATAAATTATCAAACATTATGTTAAGCGGGAAATCTACCTACGGTTCGCGGGAAACGGAACTTCTATAGCGGCGCAAGACAAATGTTTCGAGAGTCGAGGATGTTCTCACAAACTATTCACTATGCGACGAAAGCAGAAATCACTGGAATGATAGCTCATGTAATGGTAATTTTATCAATCCAGGTCGCGCCGTGTTCGCTCTAGAACGCTGTGACAACCTCGTTTGGCGCGCTTCTCAATACTTCCAAAACATGTTGTGATCGCGGTAAGTAGACTTAAGCACTTAGTATCGCCAAGCCATTCAAATTTGTATACCCAATTCTTTGGCTGAAGATTCTAGCAAACAACAAACCAAGTAAATCTGGATGGAAGAGGAAATTGTCTCCCTAAACGTAGCCAGGTTATATTTTGAAGGATGGCGACCCAATTCAACGTGTCTTCCGGGTCAGCCCTAGTTTATAGTTCGTAAGAGTATAAATTGCGATCTCGGATCCCTGTTTTCGCTTAAGCTTTCTTTGATCAAACTTTAGTAGAAACAAAATAACGCAGGCATTCTCTTGCAAGACTAGTGACACAATCGGCTGAAGGAAATATCTGTTTAAAAGTCCGGTAAATTATCCCTTCTTGCGCACCGCAAAATCAGCTAAAATCAGTCGCAGGAATCCTGGCATATTATCAAGCCTGAGCGCTTCTAAGAATAACACGTTTAGAATTTTGACGCGTAGGGAAAAATAGACAGTTGTTCTATATCCTTTCTGGTTCATCCAGGTAGAAGTCCTGGCATGATATTCATTATGCCTGAGCGCTTCTAGGAGATATAACACGTTTAGCATTTCGACCCGTAGCCGTAAAAAAAAAAAAACCTCGGCAGTTGTTCTATATCCTTTCTACTTCCACCAGGTAGAAGTCCTGGCATATTATTATGCCTAAGCGCTTCTAAAATATATAACATGTATAGCATTTTAACCCGTAGCCGTAAAAGAATTAGGCAGTTGTTCTATATCCTTTCTGGTTAATCTGGTTAATCCAGGTAGAAGTCCTGGCATATTACTATTACTATTATAACAATTACCTAGGAAGTACACGTGATTAAGTTTCTGAGTCAGAAGTACACGAACAATTAAATAATCGTTGTGGGAGAAATTTAACTTTTTTATTTTACTGTCTTCGTTCATTTCCGTTTTGATGGTAGTCTTATGGAGTCTTTCGAGAGGTATTCTTGATTTCCGTTCTGCAAAAAACTCTTCATCATAGTGCCCGTCAAACAAATCTTGCTGCGCTATATTTTGAGCAACAGGGTAGGATAATAGGGACCTTACGATCCGACAACGGCGACGTCCATGAAAGCGTCGTTGAAAAATGGACTTCGCATCTTTTTAAACTTTTTCGCGATTATCCCACTCGCCCTGTTACTTAAAAGAAGGGAATTTTGGTTGGAGCTGAAGAGAGGGGGCCGCGCCCTAGTTCAGACAGAGATGGTAGAATTTATCGCCTTGCCGTTCCCGTACTCAAGTAAACTTAAAGTGTGGTCATTTCACGTCGTTGTTGTGCAGGCACAGCAAAGAAATGTACAAAAAAGCGTGATGCACGTGCAGAGTTGTTGTTTTGCTCATTAAACCTATTGTTTTTTTGACGTTCTCCTTGCAGTCGCCGTCGTAGTTTCGTAAGGTCCCTAGTGAGGACCCTGCTACGCGTCCTTTTGTTGTCACTGGTCAAATAACGGATTCAACGATCGACTTTTTTGTTTTGTTCTACAGTATTTTGTTTTTCTTTGTTTGTTTTTACCCTTAAGTTAATTTTAGCTTCTTGCAAAAAAAATGGCTCAAATGGCTAAATACTGCCTACATCATCAAGCCGAGCAAGACGGAGCTGACCCTTAAGCTGATATCGTGCATCCTTGCTCAATGCGTTTAGAAAGTACGTTTTCATTATAAGTGACCTTGTATAAATATACTATTAATAGTGGTTATATAGAGTGCTTATAAGAAAAGACCTTTCAGTTAACAGTCTTTTGACAATAGAACTGGCACAGAAAAAATCTCAAAGTAGCGAACCTTTTTATGCAAAAGGCTTATAATCAATTTTTAGTTGCCAGAACGTTTTTGTAAATGTCAGGATTGAATCAGCCTCATGATCACAAAATTGATATCGTTACCTGTAATTATTAATTATGGTCAATTCTGAAATATTCAAGCTCTTTTTTATATATGCACGGACCTATTTTACCTGGAAAATACTCGGAAAAGCTAAAGGCGGTACATGAATCCATGTATTCCTGTATTAAAATTTAACGTCGTATGTAACAGAGATAACTCATCGGTTTATACTGGCACAAGTTATGACGATGCCTAACATATACTGCTGATGGGTAATAGTGTTTTCTTCCTGTGTTTTTGTTAGTCAACAGTGAAGATGTAGTTGGGGAATTTAGAACACGAAAAGCTCCCCTCTTTTACCTCGAGCTCGCCCCATGTAAGGGAATGCGGATTCCGGAATCCAAGAAATTTTTGCTGGTGGAATCCAGAATCTGGGAAATTGCTTGTGGAATGCGGAATCCTAGGCTTTGGAATCCGTAATCCTTCTAAAGATTTAAATCCACAATCCAAGTTCCTTTGACAAAGACTGAAATCCAGTCTCTAGAATCCGGAATTCACGGCGTGGAATCCAGAATTCAAGAGTGTCTTAGATTCCCTTACATAGGGCGATCGAGCTGATGTACAACTGAATGAAACGTTGCTAGCGGCTGTTGTTCTTTCTCTTCTTTTGTGTCAGAATGTCAGAACCACGGAAGTCTCAACAGCGGGACCCGAAGGACTTCGTATGGCTACGGCAATTACTGTGATAGAGGTCTCGGCCCTGGATGGTTCCGTTTCCAGGGGTCTGCCGGCACAAGAATGGTAACATCATGTTCACCTATCTATAGTTGTGGTACCTCTTGTCCCTCCTGGCTAAGTGGAGGACACCCCTCAGTAGCGGACGGTCAGGTCACCAGGACGGTTTATTTCAATTGTGGTTCCTGCTATTCTTATTCAACAAGCATCAAAGTGAAAAATTGTGGCTCATATTATGTCTACTATCTTAGTGGTACACCTACTTGTGATCTCCGTTACTGTGGCACTAACTAGACAGAAATGTAAACAATTAGTCTATATGTAAACATTCTATCATTTCACTAAAGTAGGCTTTATTGTAAAAACAAAGTAACCATCTAAAAAAAAAAGACTCTTACACTTTAACTTCAATATCAATATCTGTTTAGTGGCCTTTTTTTCATTTTTGGACAGTGGTTTTGCCCATCTTTTAGGACAACTTGTCTCTATAATAGTTAAGACACTTAGAAATACAAATTTGGGAGCGTCAAGGTGCTTTAAAATGAAAAAGACCTCACTTCCGGTTGACGTGCGTCGCTCAAAAACGCCTTTGCTTAAGCTCGCTAATAATATAGCGCCTATAAGAGGGTCTCAATGGGGTGGTGGCTTTTACGGTTATCGGCGAAAATTTTGGTTCTTTTACGGCTATCGGTTATTTTTTTTTCAGTTACGGTTAACAAAAAGTTAAAAATTAATTTCTTTTGTTTCAAAGAGTTAAATATTAATAAAGCTGTATTTTTTGTAGCTTCAACGCAAAGTAAAGGTCTTAGGATCATCTCGGGATAAAATGAAGTTATTCTTTTGAATTATTTTAACAGTTGATAGCTAGATCATACTATTTATAAAGTGTTCCATTTCTACTATTATTTTACGCATAGAAATCACAGCACGAAAAAAGACATTTAAGTGAGCGTAATGGTGGCGTAAAGCTGGCGTTAAGTTCTCATTTACATAACTTTACGACCCAATTACGCCCCTTAAAGTCGAACTTTACGCACATGCGTAAAGGTATCGTAAAGAGACAGTTTAAGCTCTGCGTAAAGTTGGTGTAAATGCGCTTTAAAGTAGTGACTTAAACCAGCGTAATTGAAGCGTAAAGTTGGTGTAAAGATCTTATTAAGACAATCCTTTTACGCGTTAAGCGGACATGCAAAGGAGTAGTAGTTTTAAAAATAGGGCCTCTTTCCGTTTCCAATTTTGCATTACCATAACCAATTTTCAAATTGCCTATCTTTATTTTTACATTTCAAATCCCATGAAAATCGCCAGGTATGCTACATTGTTGTAACTGCAAAAGCTGCAAATACGAATTGCATTCTTTAAGTGTACTCCCGAAAAGAGTAATCTTACAAGGTTTTAAAAAACAAAACACACTGATACTCTAAAACTGAATTTTCTAAATATGACATGATTTATTTCTGTGTTAGCATCTTTGTCATTACATAACAAATTAAAAAAACGACACTTTTTCCAACACCTAAGGTTTAAATAAGAAGATACAGTGTACATAAACTGTTCAAGTGGGTCAAAACAGTCTTCTCAAAATATATATATATAAAAAAATCATCTTAACTTAGTATCATACCAAATTAAGATGATTTATAGTTTAAAATAATTATTAGTATTTACATGTAAGGTACAAGAAAACTAATGAAGTTAAATTTTGATAAAAAACAGCAACCCTAACACACAAATTAATGTAAAGGTGGGTCAAATGGTATCTTCCAAAATGAAAATATTTAGTATAATTTAGCATAATTCAAATTAAAAGCTTAAACATATTTAGATAAGAAATAAAAAGACTGAAAGCTTAATACATGTATAACATTGATGGTTTCTTGATTTAGCCCTTTCACTCTGTTTACAGTCAAATTTAACAAAAAAATCATAATAACAAATCATTTTCATAAACTGATGATGTAAAAGTTAGATGCACAAGGCTGTCATTAAGATTGCAAGTTGCAGGGCAAATGAAATTAGTGAGCGGGACATTGAAAATGTGGAAAGCTGTTTATGTTTTAATAAATTTTCCTTTCGTTTCCTCTCAAAATAGCCAAGTATTGGGCTCAAGGTAGCCAATTTAAAATCTGGTTTATGCCCCTAAGTGACAGCCCTGGAACCACTTTACAAGACTAAGGCCTGTAATTAACATGTATTAATCCCGTTTGCTTTGAGAGGACTTTCTGTCACCAACATCCCATACCATGCTGATCTGCTGAATAAATAGAAAGCAAGTATATTATTTGAGTAAACTACACAGATTACTTGAAGGCTAATGATAATACACTTAATTGGGCACTAAAGGCACAAGTACATGTACAGTAAGGGGGTGTTTACATGATAAACCTCGGACCGGCGCGAGTCTCATACCGGGATCATTTAAACTAGCCCCAAAAACGTTTTGACTAGCAGAATTGATTAACAATTCTTCTGTAATTCGAATTCCTCAAAAAATATCACTTGCCCGTCGGGCAATTTAAAAACAGAATTCACTAGCCCGATAGCAAAATCCACTAGCCCCAGGCTATCAGACACTACTTTCTTTGCACACTGCATATAAGCACCTTATTCCCAAAAGTTTCAAATTTTCTTGAAACTTTAATTACCTAATATATTTTTTTCCTTTTTAATACGAAACATTTAAGGTTCCTAGTTAATGTAACAGGAGTGAAGCCACCTTGCTATTTACAGCCCTTATCCTCAATCTTGAAAACAATGCCTCCTAATTATAATGTACGGTGTACCCTGTAAAGAAAGCAGCCCATTTTCTTTCCTTGCCACCAGGGACATTTCACAAGAGAGACAGTTGTATTTGCAGAATAATAATGGTGTATGAAGACAAGAGAATCCAAAAAACAGCTATGACTGCTATGACTCTCTTAAGAGTCTTATCTTTCACAACTTGTTTCTTTAAATTTCATTTTCCTTTAAACTTAGATTTACTGATCACACAACTTTGGTGCGAATAGAACGACTTCTGGTTTCTAACATGATTGTGTGCTTTGCTTCCCAAAAATTAAGGCATTCAATTTCCTGACAGTATGTACTGCACTGTATCCTCTCAAGAACCACAATATAATTTCATAAGAGCAGTGCACAATAAAGATTGAAATGAATGGAAATATATGAAATGAATCATACTTTGAACTGCAGATGAAGGTATGAAACTGTGAAGATGTTACCAACTATGTTGGCACTTACAGATTAACGTTTGCTATTATTTTCGGTGCTTTCTTCCAAAACTACCAAAATAATACTAACTGTTTTTGTTTCTGTTGTACTGGGGGTGGAGCGGAAATTCTTCGATCAGTCGCACATGCAAGATCTACCTTTCATGAATACAGTAGAGCACATTCTATTGCTCATCCTGTCAAAAGCATGGTCGTAAGAAAAAGGCGTTCATGTGCCGGGCAAGGTCTTTGTGTCGAATCAATGGTTAATCGTGGGTAGAGAATGTTAGAAGTTGCACTGATACGGGTATACTTGCGTTAACAATGTGAAGTCAACGTTCCTTTGCAAACGTGAGTCCAATCTGTAGTTGTTTGTTAACATTTAATAGGTATTTTCATTTCTTTTGTCATTTACGGGAAATGCAGAAAAACAATTGAAGCAACGATAAATGGCATAAATCCGGCCTCGTTTCCAGCCGTCCTCTGCGATTTCGGATGTGACGTCACCTTTCAAGCTTGTCGGGAAAATTCGCCGAGGACGTCCCCGCGCTATCGCGCTTGGTTCCAAACCTCCTCTGGTCACTCGGATAGCGCAAACTGGCCTGGGTACAAGGCTGGTATAAATCAAGGTTTCACGTATACATCTAGACTAGAACCCGAGCTTTATAGTTTGCCATCTCGTCCAGTTAACATGCTAACGCAGCCTGTCAGCAATGGGAGAGGTTGCTCCAACCAGTTGCAAAAATGATGAAACACTCCCGCGGAAAAACGACCTTTCTTGCTTCAAATCGCTCCTGGTCACAAGTCTGTAACATATAATACTGACCTCCCTCCTCCCTCCAATTCAAAGTTGTTCCTCCACGTTTTGAGTATGGTCTTGTATTGCTAGCAACTTTGATAAGGGGTGGAGGGGGGATCACAAGCACAAGATCATGGACAGGCCATTTATGCCAAAATACGGTACAGTGTCTCAAGTACTTTTGCAACTGATTGTCTCATTTAAGGTTTACTTCAACAAGCGATTTCCACGTCTTAAGTTCCCAAAACGAAGACTATAGCGACATAAATAAATAGAACGGCACTTTGTGTTGCTTTTCCCAACCGATACATCATTGTCATTGATAGCAAACTGCCTAAAAAAGCGCTGAAGAATGTAGTGACTTGTAAATTTTGCCTCAGTTTTGTTGTAACGCATGCGCCATTATCTACCGTGACATAGCTTAAAGTTTTGGCGTTGTAATTAAACTCTGAGAAGCGCGAATGCATAATAACAGCATAATTTTCTTTTTCTTGGTATCTAGAGATACTACAGTTGCGAATAAAGCTGCCAAACCTTCATTTTCACTCCTGTATCTGTAACGCAATGACATTTGATATGCAATGGCGTTATGTAATCGGTATACCGCGTGACTTATTTTTCAACATCGCTGTTAAAGTAAAACCGTTCAGTTTTTTTCATCTACTACGGTGAAAATAAGATGGTTATTAAAGTCCGTTAGAGCTAGAGAGCAGAAGAAGTTGTCTGCTATGTTAATTTCTATTTTCTGACGGTCTACCATCATTCTCGGTCTACCATTCTGCAACAGTAAGAAATAGAATATATTATTATATTTATCTCATATGATGGTAGACCGTGTAGACCGTGTAGACCGTTGAAGCACGTAAATTCCTGACATTGCTGTGCTGGAAAATTGCTTTTCTTGGAGATAGTGTCTTCCTTTTTGCAAAGAAATAAATTTCCTTACCAAGTACAGAACTACAAAGCCACGTTATATGCGAGCTCTCGCGACTATGTTACTGAAATACGCGCGTGAATTTTCATGATCTGATGCCTAGCCACGCTCGGGCTTCAAAATCGAAACAAAGTTGTAAGACGACCAAAGAGTAAACACAAATCCAAACTTGTGTTAAGTAAAGTAAAGTCGGCAACAGCTGCTTTTTAGCGTAACTTTTCTTTCCTGTAAATGGCAGGCGATAAAAGAGGAACAACGTCCACGTACTTATCGGAAACAACAACAAAAAGCTATCTCCCTGATCTAGCGGGGCATCTGACGTCACTTTCCTTCCATAAATAAACATCTTTTAACCGAGTTCGAAGAAAATATATTATTTTTCGCATCTCTGTAGTGTTTTAGGACCAAAAAGCCCTTTCGTTGCAGCTTACTTAAGATGGTGTGGCATCTTTTGCTACGTGCTTCCTTTAAAAGCCCAATTTCTTGCATATTACCACATAAACAAAAGGGCCAACAACTGCCGTTTTTGTCTCGCCATTTTTAAACAGGCAAACCTACAAAAATGAAATACTGTTTTTTTATAACCACCTCCTTAGGTGCTACGAGTGCACCACGTTTTACCCCGTTTGATAATCGTGCACCACGGCTATAGGGGTATGAGGTACTCAGACAACCAGTTGCAAAAATGATGAAACACTCCCGCGGAAAAACGATCTTTCTTGCTTCAAATCGCTCCTGGTCACAAGTCTGTAACATATAATACTGACCTCCCTCCTCCCTCCAATTCAAAGTTGTTCCTCCACGTTTTGAGTATGGTCTTGTATTGCTAGCAACTTTGATAAGGGGTGGAGGGGGGATCACAAGCACAAGATCATGGACAGGCCATTTATGCCAAAATACGGTACAGTGTCTCAAGTACTTTTGCAACTGATTGTCTCATTTAAGGTTTACTTCAACAAGCGATTTCCACGTCTTAAGTTCCCAAAACGAAGACTATATATAGCGACATAAATAAATAGAACGGCACTTTGTGTTGCTTTTCCCAACCGATACATCATTGTCATTGATAGCAAACTGCCTAAAAAAGCGCTGAAGAATGTAGTGACTTGTAAATTTTGCCTCAGTTTTGTTGTAACGCATGCGCCATTATCTACCGTGACATAGCTTAAAGTTTTGGCGTTGTAATTAAACTCTGAGAAGCGCGAATGCATAATAACAGCATAATTTTCTTTTTCTTGGTATCTAGAGATACTACAGTTGCGAATAAAGCTGCCAAACCTTCATTTTCACTCCTGTATCTGTAACGCAATGACATTTGATATGCAATGGCGTTATGTAATCGGTATACCGCGTGACTTATTTTTCAACATCGCTGTTAAAGTAAAACCGTTCAGTTTTTTTCATCTACTACGGTGAAAATAAGATGGTTATTAAAGTCCGTTAGAGCTAGAGAGCAGAAGAAGTTGTCTGCTATGTTAATTTCTATTTTCTGACGGTCTACCATCATTCACGGTCTACCATTCTGCAACAGTAAGAAATAGAATATATTATTATATTTATCTCATATGATGGTAGACCGTGTAGACCGTGTAGACCGTTGAAGCACGTAAATTCCTGACATTGCTGTGCTGGAAAATTGCTTTTCTTGGAGATAGTGTCTTCCTTTTTGCAAAGAAATAAATTTCCTTACCAAGTACAGAACTACAAAGCCACGTTATATGCGAGCTCTCGCGACTATGTTACTGAAATACGCGCGTGAATTTTCATGATCTGATGCCTAGCCACGCTCGGGCTTCAAAATCGAAACAAAGTTGTAAGACGACCAAAGAGTAAACACAAATCCAAACTTGTGTTAAGTAAAGTAAAGTCGGCAACAGCTGCTTTTTAGCGTAACTTTTCTTTCCTGTAAATGGCAGGCGATAAAAGAGGAACAACGTCCACGTACTTATCGGAAACAACAACAAAAAGCTATCTCCCTGATCTAGCGGGGCATCTGACGTCACTTTCCTTCCATAAATAAACATCTTTTAACCGAGTTCGAAGAAAATATATTATTTTTCGCATCTCTGTAGTGTTTTAGGACCAAAAAGCCCTTTCGTTGCAGCTTACTTAAGATGGTGTGGCATCTTTTGCTACGTGCTTCCTTTAAAAGCCCAATTTCTTGCATATTACCACATAAACAAAAGGGCCAACAACTGCCGTTTTTGTCTCGCCATTTTTAAACAGGCAAACCTACAAAAATGAAATACTGTTTTTTATAACCACCTCCTTAGGTGCTACGAGTGCACCACGTTTTACCCCGTTTGATAATCGTGCACCACGGCTATAGGGGTATGAGGTACTCAGACAACCAGTTGCAAAAATGATGAAACACTCCCGCGGAAAAACGACCTTTCTTGCTTCAAATCGCTCCTGGTCACAAGTCTGTAACATATAATACTGACCTCCCTCCTCCCTCCAATTCAAAGTTGTTCCTCCACGTTTTGAGTATGGTCTTGTATTGCTAGCAACTTTGATAAGGGGTGGAGGGGGGATCACAAGCACAAGATCATGGACAGGCCATTTATGCCAAAATACGGTACAGTGTCTCAAGTACTTTTGCAACTGATTGTCGCAGGGTACTCGACATCCAACCCTTAATTTTATCATTCAGATATCGACGAATGTACTTCTTCTGTCCCTCTCTGTGACGTCAATGCAACTTGCACCAACAATGATGGATCTTACGTCTGTACTTGCAAGAATGGATTTTCTGGTGACGGAAAAACTTGCAAAGGTAGGAAAAGTTATTTCCCAGAGTAATTTTTCAACCAAATTTGACCAGGGTTTAGATTCTTTTGCGACACCAAAAGAACATTCTTCATCGCCCCGTATAAGAGATTCCCCATTCCCGAATCCGTGAAATTTTTGCTTGTGGAATCCGGAATCCTGGGATTTGGAATCCAGAATACAGCTCAAGGAATCTAGAATCCCACTAAGGATTGGAATTCAGAATCCAGATTCCACTGACAAAGACTGGAATCAAGTACCTGGAATCCAGAATCCACAGCCAGGAATCCAGAATCCAACCCCGTCTTGGATTCTCTTACATGGGAAAATTCTTCAACTTAAACCTTAATTTCAATGACATAATTTGCATATAATTCTTCTAGCTTACATTCGTCTCCAACATTTCACGATTAGTTTACGTTTTCGTTTTCGTTTTTCACCTTGCTTGATGCGTAAGAGGGTTCCAAAGTCTGAAGCGATACTGGCCTTACTTGATACCTTTCAGGGCTGCATCGCGAATGGTAATTAGCCTGAGTAATTATTGTATTTGATGTTTGTTTTTTATATCTAATTTAATGAAGTCGAGCGTAGTTTATGCGGCTATTTAGTTTATGCACGTTTGTAAGATTTGAGACAGCGATCTGACCGTGTATCAGTTTTGATATAAGCTTACAGAACTTCAAAAAGCCTTTAGACATTTTCTCAACGCAAATTAGAAAGAAAACGTTCCAAAGAATATTTAGTTATAATTTTGGCTGTAAAAGAAAGCTTTGAGCGATTTTCTTGCCTCGAGTTCATCTTTGAAAAGAAGCAAACACCGGAAAGCCGGCTTAAAACATAAACTAAAGCTTTAAGCTTGAAGACTCAGGATTCAGTTTAGAGACACTTTAATACTTGTCTTCGTGAATGAAAATGGTTGTCTCTGTATATCTTTTACCGAATTATATTTCTTTTATTGATTGTTAGTAGTCTCTCGTGTAATTTTAATCGCTGTGCCGTTTGTTTTCAGTCGTTCAGTGAACATCGCTTGCAGAAGGTACTCAAAATGCCGCGCGTATCAAAAGCTTTTGAAGATTACAGATCGAAAAAATCATCAAATAAAAAAATAACCATAATAAATTCTTTATTATGTTGAAACGTAACTCTGTTAATGTTCATTCAAACACGACCACAGCTCGCTCTGCAAAAGTGATTTTGGAAGTTTTTTGAACTGTTTAGCTAAAAGCCCACGCGTGCTTTCATCGATCGTCCTGAATGTTGAATGAGTGCACTTTGTATTGCAAAACTGTGAAATACTACATTCTGCCTGAGGTCTGTATGATAAAAATGGTCCCTCATGGTACTGTTTTTAAATGGTATAAAAGGTTGGTTTACATGCACCCAGAATTGTTAGCAAGATTTTGTAAAGTAAACTTGTCGAACGCAAAAAATTCGGCCTGATTTTTTTTCCAGGCCTAATTAATCTACGGTGATCAAGAGCCATTATGGCTCTTAAATGTGATCAACGATGATTGCGAGTTTGGGGGTGTACATATGAGGCTATCTTGGGCTATTTGCAAATTATTTTTCTCTAAAATCACTCAGCCTTTCCCTTAAAAGTCACATGAATGTGCTCTAAAGTTAACTGAATTGTGGAATACAGAGTTTATTGTTTGATTTAAATTATAAATTATTAATGGGAGCCTCGCGTTTAGCCTTGGCTAAATCTATATATTATAGTTAGCATCTCCAACTTCTGGGCATGACTTGATTGACACAGTGACGTAATCTGATATCATTGGCATTGGCAGAATTATTGGCAGAATCCAAATTTCCCTAAAAAAACACATTAAGCAAAAAATACTTAAATACGAAAGTAAAATCAAGAAGCTGGCCAACATATAATTAATTAACCTTCAAATGGCAGTGATGTTATGGTGACGTCGTTTATTACTAAAAAGGAACTGGAACCAACAGCCATCTTGGATCCGCGATTCTGAATTGTTTAAATGTATTCCAAAAATACTTGAGACAAGTGTCAATCAAGGAATTTTTAACACGAAACTTTATCTGAGTATAAAAGGATGCTTAGCACTAAAAGCAAAAAAAGTCTGCAAAATATGCAATTTGGAGAGAAATGAACACTGTTGAAAATTAAACCATAGTTATTAGAGGAGGCTGGTTATGAAAAGCGGCAAACATCTATTTTTTTTATTATAAAAACAACGGTGCCACAGATTATGTTGGAAGCTTCCTGAAGGAGCACTATCCTTTGTTTTCTGTAGGCAAATTGTGACGAAAAAGATAAATTAATGCAACGTTTTTATTGGTCAAAATGCTAGGAATGCAACGTTGGGCATCTTCAGGTCCACAAAAATATATAACAAAGGACTCAGACGGGTTTCATAACCACTTCACTCCATTAACTATGATTGAACTCAGAATCTGCCATTTAGTCTTATTACTAAAAATTCATGTTTTTTTCTCAAACTAGTCACTAAAGAACCGGGATTTCGTCAACAGTGAGAATAGCTTTAAAAGAATAATACTTAATTAAGTGTAATATATCCAGTAGTAAAAATATAATTAAAACCTACTTTTTTACAAAAATGTAACTTTTGAAGAACATGGCCACCAAAACCTGGTTGCCATGCTTACGTCAATGTAGACCTATTCGTCACGACGACTTTCTAAAATAATTTTTAGGAGAAGTCACTAAGTTTAGTGGTCATAGCTTGAACGGTTTTGAAGTTATTCATCTTCAAAATTTCCCCTCCCGGTTTGAATAGCACATAGAAGGCCATAGTCACCCACCATATGAGTATCAACTTAGTGATACATGACCTCCAACACAGTTTTGCGTTTGAATTACACAATCAAACTCTTTCAACGTAGACCAGTGCGTTTTTAACTTCATTCATCCTTTTTTTTTAGACATCGACGAATGTTCTACCAACTCTCATAGCTGTGACTTAAATGCGGTGTGCGGCAATACTCTGGGTTCTTACACATGCGGTTGCAAACCAGGATACTCGGGTAATGGAAGAACATGCGCTGGTAAGTTGAATAGTGTAATTTAAAAACAAAGTGTTTATGCTAAATTTGTCTTTAGCAGTGTATGAAGCAATTACCCCAAGCAAAAACTCACAAAATCTGACGACATTATTGTGTGTAACCCAGTTAAACAGGCAACGATGGGTGTTCATAAAAAATATATCAAACTAAAAACTAAAATACACCAGATGAATTTTTAAAAGTTTACCTATTTGATAAAGTTGTAAATATAGTTTCTTAA
>CALNXK010000207.1:287500-300000 GCA_942486035.1 Porites lobata | reverse complement strand
CAAATGTTCCGAAAATTCTAGATCTCAAATCGTCTTCCTAACAGATATTTTCCGAAAATTGACGTCGGGTGCCCTTGAATATTACCCAGATCTCTTTTCGATGAAGCCAAAGGCGAGATCTAGTAAAGTAAGAAAATTCATTATTATTATTATTATTATTATTATTATTATTATTATTATTATTATTTTATTTATTATTATTGGCTACTCAAGCTGTCTATATATATTGAGGGAGTGACGTGAGTGTTGTCATCAGCACGCGCTATGGTTTCTGCGATTCATTCTTTACAAAATCTTTTTTTCTGGTCGTTTCCCCTTTTGCTTGCCTCATTACGACGCACGAACACGTGTATCGATCATGACCGGCTTTAATTTACACAAGCCATGGCACATTGAAGAACAAGAAAATGGAAAAGTTGCTTTTTTATGATTTCTAATATACCTAATATGGTGACTTCTAGTATGCAGGGATAGGATCACCCACACATACGCGTCCGGTTAGACTGCGCTCATACTCGTTTCTTGCCTACAAGACAAAACCAGCCTTTTAATTACTATTTGAGTTTCTCACATTTCTGGATTGTATTGTCTCCTGCAACTTCTTGTGTTAAGCAATATTTCAAGATAGCGGTTTGGGGATTAACGTACTAATTAATTCGTATGTGTAATCAAATGGTGACGAGTGAAATTAGGGAATAATTTCACGCGCGTTTTGTCCAAACCCTAAGGATTTGGACAAAACGCGCGGGAAATTATTCGCTAATTTCACGAGTATACCATTTGATTACCTATTAATATCATGGGTGACGAATTACGTTAGCAGTCTTGGATTTTTGACATGTTTATCCTGGATTGTATTGATCGAGAATTCCACTCTCTCAAATGTTTAGACTTTTGTTTAGACTCAGAATTTTTCAGAGTTTTTCGGCAAAATACCTGTTAGAATCCTTCTTGATGTTCTCTTGTGTGTTCAGGTTTTCTAAAGAGTCTTTTTTTGCCCTGACATCTTCATTCACGGCATTTTAAAACTTCGTCGCCATCTTGACAGTGAGACGTACGGAAGGGTTGCCATGGCAATTTTGTAATTTCACGTGTGAAATTACAAATTAACGCTAAAATTTCGCGCCAAAAATTAATTAATTTATTCGTCACCTATGATATTATTACAGAAATCACGGCAATAATGCACTGCATAATCATGGTAGTTTCTTAAAGTTGCAGAGAAGAAAACTAATCAATACCCACAACAAAAGAAACACCCAAGATAACATACTGTAGAGTTCAGTACTCCATAGAAAAGTGCAAGAGTACGATTTTTAGTCGTGATTTGAGCAACAAAACAGAAGCGCAACTGAAACGTTACGACAAGGACCACATTAGCTGCCATGAACTGATCGGATGGACTCATGATTAGTGGCCAATTTAAAACTTTGAGCATCATCAAGGGGTTCTTGGTCAATTATCTACGAGAGATAAAGAAGCTTCACTATAAGAAATATATGCGTGAAAATGGCGCGTTGTAATTGCACCATTTGAAGAGAGAGCATCATAGTAGCACGCACGCTCAGAACGAAAAAAAACTTTATAGGCGTTTCTTATTTTGTGCATTTCAGGCCGGTCATTACGATAACAACCTTCATTCGTATCTGACACTTGCGCGACCTTGTTTTTAAAAAGGGAGGCTCTCCAGCATTAGACAAGTGTAGTTTGCTGCTTTCCGTTATTGCTCTATAAGATCCCTTGACGCACACGGATCCGTGCAGAAGAGGAAAATGAAGTTGCATGAAATCGCAGGCAATGAAAAAATTAAAACAGGAATAGCTCATACTTTCTTTTGAGTTCATGCATGGGCATCCTCACTCAAGGAATTTTAAAATTCGACCGTGGTGCCAATGCTCCCGGGCAACCTTATAGCACAAGACCACTCAGTAAGATTTCTTTTTTTACAGTTACAAAGGCATAAAGTAAAAGTATTTTTATTATTACTGACACAACCACGCAGGGGATTTGTGAGTTTTTTTAGTTAGCCACATTTTCATAAACTAACTGAGTTATTCCTCGCTCTCTGATTGGCTAATTTCTATCAACAGACATTAAATTTTGATTTCTGCAAGATGGAACACCCGCTTAATACGGACACTCGTATACTAACGGATAGTTTCTAAAATCTACCCTTTTAATAAGGACACCGGTTAATACAGCCAATGGACACTTTTCTGTGTCCCGAGGCACAAACTCTGTTAACCCCTGCTATTTACGGACACTGGTTATCTGCGTACCGTCTCTTTTCCTTGTCACAATTACGTGCTAATTGTTGATATTTTACATTGTTCAAACAATGACAGGTTTCTGGGTTTAAGTAGCAGGATAGCTTGATATGTTTGATTTTAAGTCTTTCTTTCCGTGTACTATATAGCCATTTAGTAATTACTAATCAAGTTTTTCTTCCTTGGCTTTTCGGCGCAGTCATTGTTCCTACCCTTCTTCCTCTTTGTCTGCCATAGTCTTTATATCAATACAGCATGTGTCCGGGACGTTTTTTCGGACAGCCCACTTAATACGGACTCCATGCAGGCATGTCTCCTAACCGTCCGTATTAACCGAGTTCTGTTGTTACTAGTTTCTTTTTAAAAGGAAAAATATTTTTTACTGATTCTTTTTCCAAACTTTTGTTAAAGTAAAAAGCAAATTGACGCCAGATCCGCAGCAGCAAAGTCAAATTTTCTAGTCGGATTCACTCGCCTTGGGCTCGTGCTCGTGGATCCACAACACTTTGACAATGTTTATGATACAGTTTTATTATCAATAAGAGGACAGAGGAAAAAGAAACTAGCGTCAATGTGATGACTTGAACCAGTTTTACTACTAAAATTATTATTTAATTAACTATTCAGGACTATTTCCCTATTTCATCGTATGTAGCGGAGGTCACTCATCCATTTGCAAGCGCTGATCGGGACAGCTTCAGAATGCCTTCAGATACACTTGTCTCCCTTTCCCATGTTGTTGCTTAAACTTGACTTTATGTCTACCAGTGTGTGAAAGTCAGTAACCAATCCTCAATTAATCATACATGTATGTAGACAGAGATCGCCACAGTGGGGCAGGTGCTGGGGAATCTTAGAGGACGTGAAAATTATCCACTTTGAACCTGTTATTGTACCGTAGATAAAACGTTGCGAACCAGTTAAACTACAAGAAGTATTAAAATATCAAATAATTTTCTAGCTTTTTAAAAGTTGTCATAATTAATGATAATAATTATAATCATTTTTTTCCATATCAGAGTGTCAGAATTACGGAAGTCTTAACAACGCTGACAGAAAGATTACGTACAACACTTCTTACGACGGTTATTGTGACAGTGGAATTGGACCTGGTTGGTTTCGTTTCCAGGGTTCAGCCGGCACAAGATTGCCAACTTCATGTCCACCGTATAACAGATGTGGAACTCATGCACCCGCCTGGTTGAATGGTGGACACCCCACAGTAGCAGACGGTCAGGTCAGCAGGCAGGTGTGTTTTCACTGGACATCAAGCTGCTGTGACTGGTCAACAAACATCAATGTGACAAATTGTGGTTCATATTATTTGTACTATCTTAGTGGTACACCTGCTTGTAGACTCCGTTATTGTGGCACTAACTAAAAACAAGGTGCAAATAAAGTAATACATGTTCTATCATTTCATTTAAGTAGGCTTCATTCTATGAAAGAAACAAACAAAAAAAGAAAAAAATTGCCCTTAACTTCAATTTGTGGATTTGCATAACTTAAGCAGTGAGGATAAATATTCTTTTAAGCCGTTTTGAGGATCAAGTAAGAAATAAATAATGGTAATAGAACTTACCGGAAAGTCAAACTAGGTAAAATAATACATTAAATCAACAATGCATTTTTTTGTGTCACTTGTCACAATGATCAGAAATATACACCGAGTGATGTTTTAACTTAGAAGATGTACCGGGAAAGGCGGGTTATGAATCTGCTCACTTTTTTTAATATTTTAAAATCGGTATAGGGATGCACTCTGTAAAATGGGAAACGAAATACATAATGACTATAGGTACAGTCAACTCACGCACTATGTTAAGGAAATTTTTGGAGTAGGATTGGAGTCTCTGAGAAATAAACGTACAGTTTAGTGAAACACTTGTCACATGTGTGTGTTTTTATCGGCTATTTGCACGTTGGCGTCATTTTACCCACTAACAGAATCCTCTAAACCCCAGATTAAATAAAGCTTTCTTATACCGATTGAGCTAAATCCAGGCCAGACGGTGGAGTTTTACCGTGGGAATCAAGTGTGCAAGTCGCGTAGCGCCCGTGCGAAGGAAATGAAGCGTCAATCGGATATGTGCGGCCGTGCTGAAAGTAAGAAATGAAACGAATCGAATCTAGAAAGAAAATTGAGATTTTAATCTCAAACAGTTAATAAGGAATCAAAGAAAAATTTTTTGACCCCGGCGAGATTTAAACAGGGTGTCAAACTCGAAGAATGACGGCCTGCTCTCTCCGGGTGTCCATTAAAGATCTCCCATCGTTAGCCGTTTTGGGAACTTCATCTTAACGAACCGCAGACGTGTTTTCGGTCGTCGCTTCTCTCCCGTCGAAAAATAACGTCAGCGAATCCGAGCGGCAAAACGGTTTCCGTGACGTAGAACCTTTTTAGCCAATCACAGTTTAGCTCTGAAAATCAAGGAACTAACTCGCCAGACTCCTTGCAAGATCGTACGCGGTGGATGTGTATACAAGTCGAAATTGAAAGGACGACATAGCCTGTGTACAGCCGCCGCGTTTACGAAAGTTAATTTGCCCGGATTGTGAGACTGATTGATGAAATAAGTACCAAGAGGATTCATATCGAAGAAAAGATTAGAGGAATTTTTTTTTTTATCTATTTGCTTACGGGGTCAAGGATTTATCACACCTTGTTGTTTTGATCATGTTCAAAATAGACTCCAGTATCTCTTTTTCTTCAGATTTAGTGAGGAGAGTGTAATCGCGCGCGAGCGTCGAGCAGCGAAGCCGCGAAAGACGAGAAACGAGGGCGGCAGCCTCTTCCGTCTCTCGCCTTCAGTCATGCTCACAGTAATTTTCAAAGAGTTAAAATAACTCCTCTAGTGGGGTTAATTTAACTCCTTACAGTGGAGTTATTTTTTGGGGGAGTGAGAGAGAATTCTTGGGGGGAGTTATTTTAAAAGGAGTTTAAAGAACTCTTTTTCAGGAGTAAAAATCATCCCAGATATCGAGGAGTTAAAATAACCCCCAAAAAGGAGTTGATCATGTACCTTAATGTTTTACACCATAAAAGGGACTATCCGGTTCCTAAAATTTTTACTCGATTTTTAGAGTTATAATAACTACCTAAACATTACTGTGCACGTTGATCAGGTCATTTGCGTGTCTCGCGGGTTTTACTCGGCGGACCAAGAAAAAAGGGAGACTGCTCGTAGACCGTCATCTCTATTAAGCGTACGCGGTCACCCTTTCTAAGGTCCCAAAGTCCTGATTTTATTGTTTTCACCTGTATTAAAACACTAAATGTCCGACAGTTCTATATTCTCAGTAAATTTCACAAAATCGAAAAATTCCAGCTGATCTAAACTATCATCATCCGACCGGCCATATAGCCACAGCGTTATTTTTAACCGTGGTGTCAACATTGAACATCAAATTGATCCGTTAACTAGCTTCTCTTTTAACCAATAGCTACCAATTGCACGAAAAATTGTCCCCTTCAAAATGATCTTGCTCACAAGGCACTTCTAAACCATAACCAGCTCCTCTGTTTGCGTTTTTAATTAAAAAATGCAAAAGATAATCAAGTGTCAAATAAAATGCCATTCTCACTAACCCTGATGTTGAATTTTACGATACCTGTATTAAGCGGTCAACCTGTATTAAGCGGCACTTAGCCATTCCCTGTGGGTGATCGCTTAATTATACAGGTTTGACTGTACCTTGTCGTGTGCCGCTTTAAATATGTTTTAGAATCCTTTATCTTTGAAAGCTAGGACATGTGGTAATTAGTTTCCAATGCGTGGTTGCTTCTTGGTTCAGACAGAACTTGGTCAGATCGAAAGTTATATTTGTTCTTGATGTTCTTTTCATGGTTTTAACTTCCACAGTTTTTTATTACATGAGTCTTCTGCTGTAAATATTTATTTCACGCTGAGTCCGGCCCAGATTTATAATTTCAGATCATTGTTTTGTGGCGATACTTGTAGGATCAATATTCTTTTAAGCCCTTTTAAAGATCAAGTAAGAAATAAATAGTGGTAATAGAACTCACCAGGAAGTCAAACTAGGTAAAATAATACCTTATGAAATTAGCAATTCAGTTTTTTGTGTCACTTGTCACGATAAATATACACTGAGTCCAAGAACGCCATGCAGTTGTTAAATTAACTGCGATGGACAGAAATTCCTCCTTCTACGCAGGCTACCAAAGCTGTCCCTTCTCATCTTCACTAAAGTACGATTTTTACCCTCACATTTATGATAATTATGAATCGTCAGGTTAGAACAGCAGCAACTTTTTTTTTCTCGTGGCCACTAAAGCATCAATTATGTTCAGATATTCATTAAAAGTGGACATTTCTGACTTAGCCAAGGAGAGATGATGACTGAAAAAAAAAAATAATAATTTAACAGGCCCGACCTTTATCCCGCGAGTCTGAAGAGTTTTTTAATGTACTTTATGCCCCATGCTCGTTCTCCCAAACCTTAAATAATAGTTGGGTCAACGGTACATTGCTGTGATGAGCTCTGTTTGCTGTAATGAGACTGATGCAGTACACAGCACCATGAAACACCATAGTTTGGCCACTTGAGTGGCCGTTTATTCTTTAATAAGATTCCCAGAAAATACAAGGCAGAAACTAATTATCCAATTGCAAGAAAGGTGAGGACAAAAATCGTCCACAAAAAGAAAATTGACAACTTCTCTCCTCCGGAATTAGGGAGGAAGTGGGAGGGGGAAAAAACCTTTGCACACGGCGGTGTGAAGACAAAGAGGCTTATAACTTAGCCTGCTTCAACTTATATATCACTCTGAACACCACCTCCGGGATGTAGAGCATTGTTCGCGTGATCTAAACTTAAACTCTTCAAAGGATAACTAAGCAGGATGCATAAAGACACTTACTTCCCCAACGGGAGTAAATTTCCTATCCCCATGCACGTCCAGCTTTTAATTATACGCGCAGGTTCTAAACGATCGACCAGTTTTATATCTGTGTCACGGTCTATTTTTAGATGAAATGGTAAATTTTTGTACGGCGAAGACCAAACTTGTCACTTTGTACAATGTATAGCACTCCAGAAGATACCATTTGGCTGTTCTGGAGCATTTAGTTGCTATATATTACGTCAATGAATGTACTGAATCCACATATTGCCGGGCATATTGCTTGCGATTCCTATCTGACAAGTCTGATATATTCTAATATTAGATAAAATCTTCAAATAAACTTTGAGCGAATAAACTAAATAGATCGGCAATTTCACTTTTGTTTCGCTTTGATGACATACTGAACTAAGTGAGTTTACACACCTAATTAAAAAATTCAAGGATTCTATTACCAACCTGTTTGTGTATCATGCGTTCCTGTTGCTGAAGCAATCTCATTTTTCCTGGTTCGTATTGGGTAAATTGGCAATGTAGATTTCTGTGTCAGTTGTCACGGAGATCAGAAATATACACGGAATCCAAGAACGCCGTGCAGTTGCTAAATATACTACGATGGACAGATATTTCAACTTAGAAGATCTGCTGCGAAGGGCAGGGTATGAATCTGCTTACTTGTTTTAATATTGATCTTTATAGGGATGTACTCTGTAAAATCGGAAACGGAATGCATAACGACTATGGGTACAGTCAACTCTCGTCTTGCGCACACGCTGGCAATGCGAACAGAAGCTAAAATTACCCTTCTACTGCAGACTGTTGCTTGCTTACAAGGACACTAACTCGCGGTTCAGATGGGAAATGTCCTTTTAATGTTGAGGAAATTTTTTGGATTAGGGTTGAGTCTTTTTTAGTATAAACGTACAATTTAATGAAATGCCTGTTACCTGCGTTTGTTTTTATTGAGTATGACAATAGGCTATTTACACGTTGGCGTCAGTTTACTCACTACCAGAATCCTCTGAGACCCGGATTTAATAAAACGTTCTACCGATCTAGCTAAATCCAGGCCAGACGGTGGAGTTTTACCGTGTGAATTAAGGATGTGCAAGTAGTGTCCCACACGTGCGATGGAATCCAAATGTCAATTGTATCCTTGCGCGTGCTGAAAGTGAGAAACCCAAAAAATCGACTCTAGAAAATTGAGATGAACTAGGAATCAAAGAAAAATCTTTCGACTCTGACGAGAATGACAGCCTGCTTTCTCCGGGTCTCCATTACAGATCTTCCGTCGTTAGCAATTTTGGAAAGCTTCATCTTAACTCACATTTTTCTTGGCCACTTTGCAATACTCCTGCCATACAAAACCATCGAACTAGCTCACGCAGCTGTTATACAGCTGGGTTTACTCTAGCTACTCGTTGTGGTATACTAAATACCCCTCAGACCTTTCCCAGCCTTACCTTAATTTAAAATATCTCCAAGAGAGCCGTCTTCATCGCTAATAACGCTGCGCAAATAAATAAAATAAGGTCATCAACGAATTCCAGTTTTGCCGAGCATCTGTGGTGAGAGCATCACCTTGTCGTCCCATATAAGGGAATTTAAGACAGTCCCGGATTCTGGATTCCACACGCCGTGGATTCCGGATTCCAAAGCCTAGGATCCCGAATTCCCCCATCAAAATGTCCAATATTCCAGATTCAACAAGCAAAAAAATTTCCGGGATTCCGGATTTGGATTCTTTTGCATGGCGCGAGCCTTGGGCTTCAGGCAAATCCGTTTACTGTCTTTTTCCTCTCAAAGGACGATTAGTACTCGAGAGTATAGCCAAATCATCAGCACTTCAAGATGGGTAAAGAAGGTCGAACTGTATACCTCTATGTTGACCTGTATCTCTCAGGATGGCAACGACCTATTAATACTAGAGACAGAGGATTCATCAATTTAACCTGCCTTACTTGTCTTTCTTGTACTCCGGGGTTAACAGCAAATGCCTCTGAGAGCGTATTGTGAAGAAAGATTTCGGATTACAGTTAGCCTGAGACCAGGCTCCGCATTGGGGGTAAAAGGCAAAAAACGGGGTCAAATAGGAAAAAATATCGGCGAGCGAAGCAAGCCGAGTGCAGTTTTTTTTTTTTTTTTTTCACCAACGCCGATTTTTTCCCCCTTTGCCCACAATACGGAGCCTGGCCCCAGGCTAGTTTACAGTCAAACCGAGAAAACCGTGAACACCAGAAATATTTCTGGAATGTTATTGTGTTGCGAGGAATAAATAATAATAAAAAAAAAACAATCAGGCGTGAGAAAACTAAACGGCAAGCAAGAACGTTAATAACAGTTTGTGGTTTTGTGGCTAGTTCGCTTGTCTTGATCTTTGCTGTAATTGGTCATAACGCAATAAACATACCTGAAATATTTCAAGTGTTCACGATTTTCCCGGTCCCTCTGTAAAAGTGATCATAGAAAAGGCCTATGTTACATGTACAAAGTGAATATGTGTTCGGCGCAGCCTCTTCCTCCGTGGAAACCTCCCTGTTCTTGTCTTAGCCTGCTTTAAATCGCTTTTTTTAAAAATTATTGATTCGCCCCAGTAAGACCCTGCAGACACTTACAGATTATCTTACATTGGATCAAAAATGTGTTCCCTCTCACAGTTGGATGGAAATTCTAGTCATATCAAATGTGTAGATCCGAGCTGATTCAACAACAACAATACGAAATGAAAATCCACAGGATGCAATGCTGAATTCATTGCATTTGTTATTATTCTGGGAAGCACATGAATCGAGACATTTGGAAAAGGAAACAACAGTCGAACAAAAGAACACGGGTTAATTAGAGGCAAGATGTGGATTGCCAAGTGAAGCCCGACACTCAAAAAACACTTCAGGGTTGAACTCCTGCTTCCCAAATAAATGAGGCCAAATAAGAGAGAGGGGGAGAAAGAGACCAGTCAAAAGGAGACTTAATTAAGTGTATTCATGTCAGTTTCAACGTTTTACATTTTTAGGCCACTATAACGTGATTTGAAAAAATGTTTAAAGGTTTAAAAAAGGTTAAGGCTTGTTTATGTGAAAAGTGCACTTAGCTTATCCAGCTAGTTTACAGGCACTAACTCAAATACTTAGAAACAAATAATTCAAATACTATGCTTTACATCTGAAGCAGATTACTTCTCTGCGCTTTACTTATCCCTTTAAGAGAACACAATGGAAATATTGTTATCAAGAAAGGAAATATTACTTTTTCGTTAAAGCAAGATGTTGGGAGAGCAACAAGTTCTGCTTGTCCAGGTGCGCTATTTCTATGGAAGCTACAGTGTATATGCTTCTTGCTCAAGAAAGTCCAGGTATACCTACCTTTTAAGATTAATCTGTGCTTACGCACTGCTCTTAACCAACACATTTTTCTACGCTGAATTGCAAGTTTCGTTGTAAGGAAGAAAGAAGGATATCGGTTGGGGTGTACGTGGAAGAACCTAGGTACTTTAAAAGGACATTACGCTCCCCGGTTTAACAGTATGCATATTGAATCCACCAAAGATCAGATATGGTTACAGAGCTAACGCTGCTCAAATATATAAAAGGTCATCAGTGGAATCCAGTTCCGTGTCGTCTAGAGTGAAAGCATCGCTTTAGTCTTTATCTTGTTGCTGGGGATCAAGCATAAGAGGATTATTCCTTTGTGGGCAAGGGCAAACGGAGAGGTGGAGCATGACAGCCGAGCAAAGCTGCAGGCTTATTAAGACTATGTTGCTTAAGCGACTAGTTGATTTTGATATAATAAGGACTTTACTAAGTCTTTGACCAAGAAACATTTTGTTGAGAAGAAACTAATCGTTGACATCTTCAAACAGTTTTATTAACTCTCCTTAGGGGATTGTTACAGTTCTAGCTCAGAGTTTTATTTGTTTCATCGTCTATTGCTTTATTTCAAAAAAGGGGGAGATGTAGTGATCGTATATTGGGTTTCCTGTACCCGTGCTTGTAAGGCATTGTGGGAAGTGTGTAAATATATGGCGGACTGAAAATGTGCGTTGTTTTTTCTGAGGTGTAATCCGTAATCATCGAGGACCAGTCTGGCGTGCAGTCACTACACCCTTTTATTTAACAACGCTGACAGAAAGATTACGTACACTTCTTACCACGGTTATTGTGACAGTGGAATCGGACCTGGATGGTTTCGTTTTGAGGGCTCAGCAGGCATAAGAATGCCAACTTCATATCAACCAACTAACAGATGTGGGACTCACATTACAAACTGGACTCTATTGTGGACACCCCTCAGTAGCAGATGGTCAGGTCAGCAGGACGGTGTGTTTTCATTGGACTGCAGGTTGTTGTGAATTTTCAACAAACATCAAAGTGAGACTGCATTGTGGTTCTTATTATGTGTACTATCTTAATGGCATACCTACTTGCTATGGCAGTTATTGTAGAATTCATTAAAAACAAGGCGCAAAGAGAGTATTACATGTCCACTTTAATTTCACTCAAAGTGGCTTTCTTTCTTTCTTTCTTTCTTTCATGTATTAAAAATAAAGGATGGAGAACAAAATTAAGGTAAGATAACTTACAGTCCGGTTTCCAAGTTTTATAAAGTGTGTTGCTAATTAATATGAGGATAAATAGTCCTATTCTTAGGCTGCTTTAAAATACTCAAAATTAGTAGTAGTAATGGAACTTGCTAGGAAGTCAAACAATGCCTTTGAATTACAGATTAATTATGATGGACAACAATGACATACCGTTAAGAAGTGGACAAGGAGAAAAATATTCATTTGTTAACTTAAAATTTCATGTTGATCGGTATAGGGGCATTGAGGTAGCTCACACTCTTATTGTGAACAAATTAAATCAGGACATAAATTAAGGCATTTGGCCAACGATAATTTTCTTAGTCAAATGACTGTACTACAGCCTAGTTTACTCTTTACCACTGCTAGGTAATTAACCAACAAAACCTTAAAATATTGAAATACTGATCAGCAACAGGCAAACGGTCACTTACATTGTGTGAAGCACTTTAAAACAAATTGAATGCTGTTTGGTAGTTGTTCTGCAGTGTTTTGATTACAGTACAGCGGTCCTCTAATTAAATGACAAATGTACAGTAACTGGCTTCCTCCCGGTCCGACAGTCATTCTGAAGCCCCCTTCTCTATCTATCGATCAGGGAAGGTAAGACTGGATGGAAGCAGTCAAGACTGCTAAAGGCTCATTCGATTGACCATATTCTGCAATGGGTCGTCAAAGGAGAATGATATTATTAAATAAACCTTAAAAAAATCCGCTTAAGGTCTGTGATACTGCTAACCACTTTTTACAAACTATATGTAACATTCTTAATATGTATATAAAGAATTTA
>CALNXK010000207.1:275000-282500 GCA_942486035.1 Porites lobata | reverse complement strand
TTGTCATTCAGCATTGCAAGATGTTCACTTGCTAGCTGTAATAAGAGAATCGAAGTTGAGGAGGTCATCTTTTCAAGGACTTGTTTCTCTGTTGGCAGGAAGTCTGCATTTCGTTTTGCTTATAAACATCTGTATTTATCATCACATGAAGACAAGTAAATAAAGTAGAGAGCATTTGTGTACAATGAACTTGTGTCCTCTTTATAAATAATATAATATTGAGCATCTTTATTTGCCCGTATATTTTCTATTGGTATGACTCATAGAATGTCTTACAACTGGATTGAAACTGAAAATGGCATATTTGTGATTACAAAGCCTGATGCAATTGATAGATTTTAAAAGCTTCAGCCACTATTTGTTTAATGATTGTGTCAGTATGTACAAACACATGTTATCACATATTTTTTGGATTATAAAAACTCTTCAAAATGTGAAATTCATACATGTTTACAAATCTCCTGTAATCAGGGCTGGGGCAAAATAGCTTGAGACCCCTTTCCTTTCTCCTCACCCCAATTTTATAATTTAAATATGGTGTCATGGCTGTCATCATACTCACAGTCAACTCTGTTATGCAGACACTGAGGGGACCGTAGAAATTGTCCATCTTAATTTAGAGAAAATTTAAGGCTTTTTTCCAGGGAACAAAGCAAGCTGTCTGTAATGATGAGCAAGGCTGTGCTCTAAGGAACATTGAAAGGAGCCCAGTTCTCTGAACCTGTAAAATCTAGGCTGCCAAGCATATGATTTGTATGAAAAGTCTGAGATTTTCTAGTCACAAAAGCAAAAGTTAGGTGCCAGGGGCCACAGGGCTCTGCTAGAGCACAGCCTTGATCAGATGTCTGTATGAAGCGGTTGTCCGTAAAGAGGGCTTTTGGGTTACCAGTTATTGCAGAGGTGGATCCTAGTAGTACAGTAAAATCCCCTGACTTAATTAGAACCTGAATTTTAAGAACCTGTTAGGCTTAAATATGCCAGATGAGCCCCCTCTATATAAAAACCTGTTTTGCCTAGAATTTGAAACAGGTTCTTATTTTTGAAATCTATGAAAAAATTCTGTACACTTAAGCAGACATAAATCAACATTTAGAATCTTCTTTGGATACAAAGCTGCCTTATCACTCGAACCGCAATGTAAATGCCAATGTTTAAATTTAAATACATTCCTCTTTTTATGTCCATTCTCACATAACTTCTAATTTGGTATGCAGACTTTATATGAGGAATAAGGTGAAACACAAAATACTCTTAGCTACATTTTTTCTTCAGAAAATATGAATCCATTTAAAAACCTAAATAGCCTAAACTTGTGCCAACTACTATTTATATAAGAATCTGTTTAGGCTTACTTAGTTAATTCAGGTTCTTAGTCTCACAACTTTACTGCCCCATTGTTCCACTTTTTCTATTTCCTTTCCCTGTTACCATTTTTTCAGCCTTGGTTTTCCAATATCAAAAGTACATTCAATGATCAAGCAATTTATATTTTAACTAAAGCCACCAAAATATGCAAATAATATTATTGCTTGATATATATTAAACAGTGTAAACGGGTAAACAGATTGAATGACATCACTTAGCCTGTGTGGTAGGCATTTCAAAGAAAAGGGAAAGTGGGTCTTGGTGCAAGAGAAATGTGAGGGAAGGAGGGAGGGAAATGCCTGTCATACAGGAGACTAATTGTTTTTTGCATTATAAACATCAACCAGATGAATGTTGAAATCACTCCCTCCTTCCTCGTGCAGTCTTCGCATTTCTGTTGTGCCCAAAACCCCTTTCCCTTTCCTTTTAACATTGTTTAAAGGCCTGCTACAGAGGCTAATCACCACTGAATAAAAAAGGGACTAGGCAAGGAACTGACGAAGTCATAATATCCACATAACAACACACAACAAACTTGGAAGTAGATTATGGTTTTCTTTTCTGAAGAGTGATGTGCATCTTTCTCTGAATAAAAGTAAAGTGCAAGCTTGGTGGATGTTATGAAACTCTTCTTCTACACTGCCCTATTCTTGCAATTCTCCCAAAAACCATTTTTCATAAAGGATGGCTGGTTTCAAAATGCACAGGGCTTAACTGTATAATCAAACTTATCATTTAATTTAATACCTGTAATTCTTATCCTACTGATTTTAAACCTGCATAAAGGGAATCAAATGTATGACTACAATTTTATTATACTTTTTTTAGTCCTATTACAAAAACAGACATTCCTACATCAGAGTACTCATCAACCTATTTATATACCAATTTCGAACATTTTATGCTCACCTAATGCTATTGTTTGAAGGAACCAGTCGCCGCTGCCCCGCTATTTTGTGTTCAGCTTGTGATTACAACAGTAACACTTCCAGTAACATGTCACATTGGTCTTCGCGAGGCTACATTTTCCCATGAAAACATGCCGGTTTCAATTCGGAAAAAGTATCACAAAACGTGGGGCGCGTTGGGGAGCGATAAAAAATTAGCGTAGAACAAGGTTTGTAGAAACACTTACAACTATCTTCTACTTTCGACGGGCAATGTAATGGAAATTATAGTTTCTTAAAAACCGGGTTCAAATTTCATGCTCTTACAGGAGGAAACTTCGGGCTCCACGTTTTAGATTGAAATGAAGAGTATTGATTTGTTTTTCTTCACAGAAAAAATCTAAACAAATATTAGCTTATGAAATCGAGAAAAACGATCTAAGGAAAGAACTGTATCTATTGAAAAATAAAGCATATAACCTGCGAAATTTCTCGACCTTCGCCGCCATCTTGAAAATTTTGAATCCACAATGCATCGCAATCGTAGTGCGCACACCGCCTGGTTTTTATCCTTCTCGATTGTTTTAATTGTAAAGTAAATATTCAGCCGAAGAAAATCTTTGATGTATTTTCTTTCCTGTGGCTTTTAAGTTCTTCACTTCTTTTATCCTTGTTTGACACTCGGATTATGAATTGTCTACGAAGACACAAAAACCTTTATTCTAAAAGAGAGCGAAGCTTAATTGTGATAATATAAATTACAAGTTAAAAATCATGTTGTAATGTTTTATTTTCGTTTGCAATCGATCGCGCCCTTTAAATAACATCAACACGAACGCACATAGGTTGGAGGCTGAAGTAAAATTTTCCTGAAAGTTTTAAGAGCCATTTTCTGAGAAAATCGAGAATCGCAAGACACTCGTCAAAAAATCGAATTTTTTATTCTTTAGCAAAAACATCCCTTTTAGTGACCTAATTTAAGGAAAAATAGTTTTGGGTTCAAACGATTGATTTTAAAGGAGAAATTAGGAAAAGTTTGAAAAATCGATTTTACGCCTATTCTTCGCACAAAACACGGCAGCATGCAACGGCAACTTCGAGAGAAGAGTGAACGCGTAAGAAACATTCTCTGATATTGAAACTTTAGCCAATTATTATTTCGTTCTTACTCTTTATATTCCTAAAAGAAAATTTAAAAAAGAACGTATTAAATTTTTCTAATCGACAAGTCTAAAGAGGTCATATTTGTGACGTTGGACATGCTAGAAAATGAAGGCTAACTTTGACTATTATAAAAGGCATCTGGTATATGTCGCTTGATCATAAAATCAACATAAAATGGTAGCTGGGCTATTTTACTAAATTACTGGAAAGTTTTAGCTCTGGAAATCAAATAATATCCTGACACCAAAGAGAGCGGTGAGAGCTATTGAATAGGGAAAAAATTATGCAAATTAGACGGCTTGCGGACGGTTGCCAAACCAAAACAAAAGTTTTACATGAAAGGATTACTCACCATCGCTTGTAACACGTTTTTATAGCGAGGAAGGTTATTTCCAACTCCAGCTGCGTCGGTTTGAGTCACAAAATCCATGCTTTTAAGCCAAACGACAAACGTACGTTTGTTCAACAACTGCGTCCGAGCAATCTGGCCATGGATAAAAATAAAGTCACAACACGTCACTGCGGTCCTTTAGAAGCAAGAGTTACAAGAGTTTACTTCATTCGGGAGACAAAAAGGAATGAAAATTCACCGCAAACTAGTGACTTCGATTCTGAAAACCTTTCATCACTTCAACCGTTCGTCAGAAGAAAATAAACATCGTACAAGATCGCATGACCTTTGGCGTGTGACCGGAAAGCGGTCACACGCTTAAGTCACGTTAGCATACTGTCACGAATTTTAGTAAGATTTTTCAAAAAATAGACTCATCGAAATAGAAATAGAAACAGGCTTGCTTTATTTGATATTTTTAATTTCTTTTATAGCCTAAAGAACTTGTTCTCCATGCATTGCGCGTGTCTCGCGCTCCAAGTCCGCTTCGCAGTGATGGCGTGAAAAGCGCAAAAAAAAAAATTGGCTCCTGTTCTGCAGTCGATTTCTTTTATAGAAACCTGCTAGCTATTGACAGGCTGTGAAACAAGTGTTTTTGTTTTTTTCGTGGGGAAAGAGATGTGAGCAGACATAAAAAAAAGGAGGGGGTGTGGTTAGGGGTGAGAGCCCTCTCATCCTCCTTATTTTTTTTTTCCGCTCTCCTACTTCGTACAGCACTCCAATATCCGAACGCCTGAAACAGGCTATGTCGACACGGACCAAGAGCAGTGGGTCTGCTGGAAGACATGAGTAGCTTTCTGTGCCCAGCGGGGTGGGTACTCCGCATGATTTCGAGTGACAGGGATGATCGAAGGATTTTTGGGGGTTTGAAATTTTCGATTTCGGGATTTTTTTGGGTAGGAAAATTTTGCCAGGTATTTTTCAGTTTGGGAAGCTTGATTTAAGTAGGGATTTTTTGGGTGTTCAAAACAATCCGAAGATTCGTGATAGTTATATCATTTGTTGCTTTCTGGAAATTTTTATGGCTTGGAAATTCGTCATTGGATTTTTTGGGGGATTTTTTGAGGTTTTGTTTGAAGCCCTAAGGATTTGTTTGGGTTTTGATTTGTGCCCCCATTCGATCATCCCTGTCACTTGAAATGCCCCTCCCCACTTGGTTTCTCTGATCGGTATTATTCCAATCAGATAGGATGTTTGAAACCATTTCGCAATCACTAGTTTCCGCGTACTTCGATCGTTATAGCACTGGGTTTCATAATAGCCCACGTTCGATACCGTGACTGCCGCTTATAAGCCCTGGGCTTATACAAGTTCGTAAAGGATTTTGGGTGGGCATATAAACGGGGGAGCTTATATCCGGATGGGCTCATAAGCGGACCAAAAAAAACACCTTTCGAAATGAGGAACAGTACTGTTGATCGACGTATGATTTAAATTTATTACTCTTACAATTAAAGCCTTAAATAGGCAGCAGTAAATCGAATTCAGTTAAATTTCAAAACAAAATCAAAACTGTAACTGGGGCTTATATCCGGATGAACTTATAATCGGATGTACTTTTTTGTTTGCATATAGGTGGGCCTATAACCGGGGGCTTATAAGCGGCAGTTTACGGTATATTAAAATTCTAACATGACCTCGAGGCTTTCTGGTCATTTTTCTACATTTGGTCTTGTTTTCTTTATGCTCAAGTTTCTTCTAGGAATGGCGAGACAATGGAGTTACGAAAAATTTGCAATTTTGACCCTACAGCCTCGGAGTCATGTTAGAATTGTACTCGAACCTTAGCCTGCGTCGCATGGCGGTTTTGGTTGGGCGTGCTAAGTAATAAAGGCCGGCGAGGGCAGAGAAACCGCGAGGAGATTGGGGCGGGAACAACTTGAAAAACCGCCTGCAAGGACGGGGGGCTTTTTTGAGTCGGTCCGTACGCCAGCCTTTTTTCTCGCGGCTTCGCCGCTCGTTCTCGCGCGCTTGGCGCGCGAATTTCGCGTCTACGCCGCTCGTGTGCCCGGCTCGACAAAACCGGCTACTCGAACGTGGGCTATTTGGTCGTGAGTAAATCTCGAAACAAGCAAATGCCAAAGTAAACTATAGCGTTGACTTCGTCGGCCACAGAGAATTGGCAATATTCTTCAAGTTCTTTATTATAGGAAGGGAGTATACTCCCTTGACTATCAAGATTGTCAGTCGGGACATTAGGGGAACATACCATTTTCACCTGGGATGGGTGAGGGGGTGGTGCTCTGGCCAGTTTTTCCAAGTCACGGGGATGATCGAAGTATGTTTGTTTCTTGGTTTGAAATTTTCCGTTCTAAGATTTTCTGGGACAAACCTTTTTTAGCTGTGAATTTATTGAAGTATTCAAAGTATTCGTTCTTTTTTGGTGTTGATTTTAGCTTCCACGGATCATCCCCGCCACTTGGAATCTGAAGTACCCCTCCCGTGTAGTACTTCAAAGGCATAGGAAAATGATGTAGCACTTCCAAAAAAAAAAAAAATACACTTGTTTCACAGCCTGTCAATACCTAGTAGGTGTCTATAAAAGGAATCGACTGCAGAACAGGAGCCAATTTTTTTTGCCCTTTTCACGCCATCACTGCGAAGCGGACTTGGAGCGCGAGACAGGTGCGATGCCTGGAAAACAAGTTCTGCAGGCTGTAAAAGAAATTAAAATATCAAATAAAGCAAGCTTGTTTCTAATTCTATTTCGATGAGCCTATTTTGTTGTCGAAAGCAAACGTGAAAAATCGTACTAAAATTCGTGACAGTATGCTAACGTGACTTAAGCGTGTGACCGCTTTCCGGTCACACGCCAAAGGTCATGCGATCTTGTGCGATGTTTATTATCTACTGACGAACGGTTGAAGTGATGAAAGGTTTTCAAAATCGAAGTCACTAGTTTGCGGTGAATTTTCATTCCTCTTTGTCTCCCGAACAGAGGGAATGAAGTAAACTCTTGTAACTCTTGCTTCTAAAGGACCGCAGTGACGTGTTGTGACTTTATTTTAATCCACGGCCGGATTGCTCGGACGCAGTTGCTAAACAAACGTACCGGTAAGTTTATCGTTTGGCTTAAAAGTATGGATTTTGTGACTTAAAACGACGCAACTGAAGTTGGAAATAACCTTCCTCGCTGTAAAAACGTTTTACAAGCGATGGTGAGTAATCCGTTCATGTAAAACTTTTGTTTTGGTTTGGCAACCGTCCTCAAGCCGTCTAATTTGCATACATTTTCCCTATGCAATAGCTCTCACCGCTCTCTTTGCTGTCAGGATGTTATTTGATTTCCAGAGGTAAAACTTTCCAGTAATTTAGTGCAATAACCAAGCTACCATTTTATGTTGATTTTATGATCAAGCGGCATATACCAGATGCCTTTTATAATAGTCAAAGTTAGCCTTCATTTTCTAGCATGACCAACGTCACAAATATGGCCTCTTTAGACTTGTCGATTATAAAAATATGAAATATTGTTTTTCAAATTTTCTTTTCAGAATTTAAAGAGTAAGAATGTAACTATAATTCGCTGAAGTTTCAATATCAGGGAATGTTTCTTACGCGTTCACTCTTCTCTCAAAGTTGCCATTGCATGCTGCCGTATTTTGTGCGAAAAATTGGCGTAAAATCGATTTTTCAAACTTTTTCTAATTTCTCATTTAAAATGAATCGTTTGAACTCAAAACTATTTTTCCT
>CALNXK010000207.1:215000-265000 GCA_942486035.1 Porites lobata | reverse complement strand
AACCAGTTTTCTTACCACCTGTCTAAGTGGAACTTGTTCCAAATTTGGACTTTTAGCGCTTTTTTGTATATCTTTGAAACGACTCGAACGAATTTTTTTTTGAAATCTCTATACATAATCTTCATAAATGAATTAAACTTAGAGGCGTTAGCGCCCGCGTTAATTCAGTTGCTAAGTCAAGGGAAAAACTATTAACGGTTATTTCTAGGAAGGGTCTAATTAAGTCACAGTATTCAAAATAAGTGAAACAACATGCAGCTTACATTTCTTAATTTCATTGTCATTAATACAAGCGCTTTTGACAACATTAATTTATTAAGCAATTCCAATGACATATACCTTCACCCTATAGTAAGCTAAACCCCCGTGCAAACAGACGCAACATTGTTGGGAGTAGTTGTGTTCGTTTGCACGTAGCTGAAAGTTTGACTGGTTTCAAACTTTGCGCAACAACTCCCAACAACATGCAACAACAAGCAACAGGGTGTGCAAACGGACACAACGTGTAACATCTGTTGTAAAGTATTTAAGAATGTTCTCATCTTTAAAGTTTATTTTTTGTTTCATTAAGTGGGTCAAAGTTAGTGTAGATTTTTTCTTGGTAGGTGTTTTCCTATTTTGATCTTTTAGTACAGCTCGCGGATTTACTTAAACTCATTTTAGGAATATTGTTCGCTGCTATTGATGGTTTTAACAGTGACGTCATCAGATTGCAAAGTCAAAAGAGCGAGGTTTTACGAATTCTTATCTACACTAGGTTTAAAATGAATAGAAAACAAATCTTTGTAGAAGTTACCAGCACCGAAGCATGTTTGGTGCGTGACACCAAAAAGGAATGCTGTTTCGTTGAAAAAGGTCATTCCTCTTGATTTTCAGCAGTTTAACCATTTCAGGTGTTCAAAGATGTGCTTTTGTGCATGTATGCTAGCTCTTGAGTGAAAAGGAAGAGCATTTTATAGAAAAAGTGAACTCCAGATCGTTTTATTGATTTCCGGAGGGCATGTGGACAGTTTCTGTCCACCTATATGGCGTCTCCATACAAAGCTCTAACGAAGGCACGTGAAATGTTTAGGCAAATAACTTAGAAACTGTGGACCACAAAGACCTGAGATTTGGATAAATTGTTAGTCTGTTACAACATTTCATTTTCTTGGCTTCTTCAACAGGACGGTTTCCAGTGCCGTGTTTATTGCGTGACAGTGAAAACGAAAAATTGTCAGAATATTGCTACTTTATCATAGGTGGCCGTTTTTGTCATGTCAGCGCTGACAATTGGTTCATTAGTCTCGTTGAAGTTCCTGTTTTGGCTTGTTAACCAGCGTTTTAGTTTTTCATCGGTTTGTAGCTTTTTACTGATCACAACTACGTAGGTTCAGAAATACCAAAACATTACCCACACCGGGTTAACCTTGTTTTTTATTCCCACAGTCAGCTAACTCAAGCATGTCCACCTCTGGTCAGCTATTTGACTTAGTTTAGAGCAAGGATTGAGTAGAGAAGAAGAGTAAGAAGATTAAGATTGTTAGCAGGCGTCAAAGAAGATAATAAATAAAGACCAAGATGTTAATAATATTCCTAGTACCTCATCGTGTAGCGAGCGAGTTGATTGAATGAATGTTGTGTCGGTTGATTGCACGGGGCTTAAGTGCTAGGCAGTACTGTAGTTAATACGGTATTGAAGGTGAACACTTGCAAAGTACACTATATTGTCGAGACTAAGACGAAATAATTAAGGAATTACCATTATGCATTATCAAATGCACTCTCATCGTCACATATCTCATTTTTTCAGTATGTCAACACAACTGGAGCTCGAGTGTGTTTAAAGGAGTTGTACAAGTCAAAGTACGACCCTCTCTCTGTGTCATATACTGTCTTGTCAGGTAAGAACGGTTTAGTGGCATTCTTGTTTTAGCAACACATAGGTTTTACTGATTACTCACAACTAATTCATTATGAATGCATACGGAGATAACTTATATACGAGGGTCATTTCATTAAGAGAGGAAGGCGATCATTTTAAATATTAGCTCCCTCGAAGTCGTTCAATGTTTTTGCTACTGATTATCCCATGTAGAAAATGCTCTCAATTTGGCGTCGTCAGTTTCATTTTCCTCTTTTCCTCCTGCTAAGCGTATCGGGCACACAAGCAGTTGGAATGATGTTTGTGAAGCTGCTTCGTCCCCAGTCGCTCGCGTTGCTTGCCTCCATTTCTCGCGTTTCTCGATTGTTCTGTTCTCCCCACCAAGCCTTGGGAAAGCCTGTGGAGAAATCACTCTTTAAGAGACCAAATGTGGGAGGTTTCTAAACTGCACAGTCGTTTTTTATCTTTATCACAGATATTTGCCAGCCAAGATGGAGTTATTTTGGTGGCTACTGTTACTTCACAAGTCGTGCATGTGCCTCGTGGCTGACCGCTGAGTCAAACTGTTCTACGATGAGTTCCAATTTGGTAACGGTTCACAATCAAGAAGAAAATGTCTACATTCAACACCGTCACAACGGAGAGAGATCTTGGACTGGACTCAATGACCGAAGTGTGGAGGGCTCCTTTGTGTGGACAAACAAAGAAATAAGCAAATTTAGGTTCTGGGCCCCACAGCAACCGAATGACTGGAAAAACGAAGACTGTGTTCACACTCTTGGCGCCAGGCATGGTTACACTTGGAATGATGTGCCATGTACTAACTGTTACAACTACACTTGTTTTAAAGGTAACAAGCGTAGCACTATGAAGATTTATAACCGTATATTTCTTAATCTTCATGTTCCAGATAGTGAATCTACTGAGTTAAAACTACTAACATTCAAAAAGGTCGAACCACAATTACAGCATGTTAGGCAGATGGTTAGGCAGATTGCATGAAAAGGAAGAGAGGGTAACACCAATCAGTGTCATTATTAGAAGCATAGGGAAACAAGTCGTATACATTTGCATTAAAAAAATGTCCATTGATCTAAAAATGGCCGCAAAAGCCTCAAATCGGCGTAATCAAAAGAAGAACGAGAAAGCGTACGTTGAAACCACGGGAAAAGTCGCGCTAACCTCCGCTTACTTTTTAACCCGGTTTTCAACACACCTTTTTTTCAAATCATTAACGAACATAAGTACATACGTTAACTCAGGGCACGCTTACGAACGTTTTTGCAAGTTCCTTTTTTCAAACATTTTTTTTTTTGCCTTGCCAGTGTACGTCAATTACCCAATTACACCAGAGTATATTCTTTTTAAACAAGCTTCATTAACCAAAAAAGTCATGTTGTTTGACAAGAAGCCTCTGTGTGCTTACTTTTTAGACTTGGATGAATGTACTACTGGTTCCCATTCCTGTGACGTTAATTCCGTTTGCCAGAATACCGTGGGTTCATACAAATGCTCGTGTAATGCTGGGTACACAGGAGATGGAAAACCTTGCAATGGTATTTGAGATACAGTTGATCCTCCATGTGCGACCACTTCTCCTAAGCGACCCATAGGTCGAGATGGAGCTACACATATCGTAACTTTGAAATTGCACACAATAAATTGTTTTTCAAAGAGACGACCTGTTAATGTTTGATTTTTGTAAACGACACCTTCCCGTAAAAGACCTCTAATCTGAAGGTTCTTAACGAAGACGAGGAAGCCATTGAAAGTGCAATGTTTGTGTGCAAAAGCTCAACAGTGTCATGTCATTTTGGAAAAAAAGCCTAAAACCATATTTGTTAAAACATAGATTAAAACAACAACGAAACAAGAAAGAAAAAAAAAAAAGAACATATCACCTTAGCGACCAGATGTAAACCATCAGGTAGATTTAATATTAGTCATTCTAACGCTTCACGTAACTTACAATTCTCATGCAGATATCGACGAGTGTTCTACCAACTCTTACAGCTGTGACGTTAATGCGGTTTGCAGCAATACTGTTGGATCGTACGCATGCGCATGTAAAGCAGGATTCACAGGCGATGGAAAAACATGCTCTGGTAAGCTGTTGCGGTGTTGTAAAAAACGCTTCCAAAACGATGTGTGTGCCTGTATTTTCTATATTCGATCTTTACATTTAAACATGTAGAGAACGATGGACATATAACCTCAATGGATAAAATAATAGGGACTTTAAGATCTGGGACGCGACGACTTCTAGAACGCGGTGGCTGATAAAGGACTGGAGCTGTAGAACGCCGTCGTTTGTGCGCGAAAAGTAAAGTAAAGATCTCCGTCGCGATGCAAGACGACGCGGCTGCAAACCGCTCTTTATCAGTGTGATTCTTCGGCAATTCTTTGCAGAAATAGCCATGGTATCATTTAAGAAAGCCCAAGAAATGCTTTGTTTCTGCTTTGTTTGATAGCATTACCTCCACTTCTTCGTTGACGCTTCGGTTTGTCATCGCTTTCATCCGCTGATGAACCTCTTTTCTTCGTCTCTGACAGCTTCTCCATCGCCTTTAGTCTAACATCTTCCGCTTTAACCCGATCGTATTGACGTTTTTTGCTAGCTGTTCCCTGTAATTCCTCTTCGCCACTTTCCTCCAACGCGATGATCATATCCAATAGGTTTTCTAGTTCTGTTGGCTCATCGGGAGTTATCTCAATTGCTTTTTCCTCCACTAGAAGTTTCTTCTTATGCTTGTAAACAACGATTCCCACGTGGTCTCGGACTGATCGCTTATCAACCCTGAATTTCGGCACGGTGAATTTGTTCAAGGTGTCTGCTATTTTTTCCCACATTCTGCTTCTTTGTGTTTACCCTTTCTTAGTTGTGTAGGGATTTACATTGACGACTTCTCTGCATAGAATGGCTTCATGATCATGAGTCCAAAACGTTACTGAACTACAGGGAAGCATAAAAATACACGCAGTTTAATAAAATAAAATTAAATAATACAGGGTTAAAATTGCCTTTTAGCGGCAGATGAACGCAATAAATCGAGAATTGCAACGGTACAAGAGACGAGAAGAGTATGCAGAAGACTCCTGCATTCATTATTTGCAGTTTTAGCTCGTGACTTACTTGCAAGCCTCGCTCGAAGTCGAAGTCGAAGGCGCTGCCATTTTATAAGCTTCGTACACCTGAAAGAAATTTAAAAATAATCAAAATCCTTCCATCTCTGCGATCTAAAATGTCGCCAGAAATTACGACCAATGATCCTAGAAGACTGATTTTACATGTTTAGAGGAATATATCATCATTTAATTTACGCACAGGAACAAATATACTCACTTTTTGTACAGAACGTCAAACATGCAAAACTCACGTTCTCGACGCGACGTGGTGACACCAGGACAACGGCTTGAGCATGCGCAACATTTCTCCTCTTTTAAAATTTACTCCCTGTCGCGTCTTACAGCCGTCGCGTCTCGGATCTTAAAGTCCCTAATAATTAAAGTGAAACTAGAAATACGTATCTCGCAAAATTTCACTAAACTCGGTCTTGCACAATTGTCAAGCTCAGCCGGTTAGAAACTGATTGGGTGACCAGGCTCTACAATTAATCTATCGTAAGACCTGGGACTCCTTTCTCTCCTGTCTTCTTTTTTGTTTCATTGTCCTATTTGATTTTTAAATGCGTATTTTAAAGCATATTTAGCATTATTTCGGCTTGACCTCAAATCAAACATAGATTTTGGGGACGTTTAAGGTTTTTTTTCCGTAAAACCCAAACTGAAACGCACGTCCGACAAACATATCTTAATGAATTGATCTATGGTATGCCAACTGAGCAAACAGGGTACTTTGCTGTTATATTTAATAAAAATTCGCATTGAATCGTTATGCATTTCAGAAAGGAAATTTACTCCCTCGAATACTCCCTCCTACTATAGCTCGTTCTGCTATAGAGCTTAGAGGAACTCTCACCTATAAGCTATCTTGCGACGTCCTCGCCTTTTGAGATTCTTTTCTTTCGAATTGTGTTTATTACGTGTACTTTGATGTTTCGCCTTCCGTTTATATGTAAAAAAGGCAAAAAAAAAATGGATTACCTATTGTAGTTAAGCAGGGTTAAAGCATAGAGAAAATGAGAATAAATGACCTTATTGATCCGGAGTTTGCTGCATCACTAAACAAGAAGGCTTCCTCACTTTTTTCGCCAGATGTCGACGAGTGCTCTACCAACTCTCACAGCTGTGACGTTAATGCGGTGTGTAGTAATGCTAATGGATCTTACGCATGCGCATGTACAGCAGGATTCACAGGGGATGGATTCACATGCACTGGTGAGCCGTTTGAGTTTACCTTCGTTTGTATGATATGTTCGTTTTTATATTGAACAGCAACGACAGCAATGCAAGAGTGTTTTGTGCTCTTCTCGCTTTTTACAGTTAAAGTTTTGGTTTGGCAGGAGTTTAAATTAATTTTAGTATTGACTGTATGTAGTAGGCAAATAGAAAAGCGGAGCCAAGCAGCCAGTTTATATCATCGGATACGTGGAACGATGGTGATTGTTCAAACCTGCGATCATTTTTTTAGGCCTAATAATATACACGAAAAAAGCTACTCAATTCTGATTGGCTGAGAAAGGAGTGCAGTTCTTCTGTTACACGAGTGCAGATTACAAATGGTTTCTGATTGGTTGAAAACAGAAAAGAAACCACCAAGAACCAATCAGATTGAAGCTGTTTTAACAACAAAATTTAAGAAAATGGCCTTTGTTTTCAGCAAACAACGATTTGATTTCATGTACGCAAAACAACAATAGAAAAGTTAAAAAAAAAAAATCCAAAAACTCAAACACAGTAAAAAGAACATCTTTCTGGCTAAATGTATAGAAAATGCGGTGCTAAGAGAAAAATACTGTAAAAAAAATCGAGGAAAATGAGCCAGAGAAACTAAACAAGCTACTTATAACAGACTACGCTAAAGTAGAAAATAAAGAACGAAAACGGTGGCAACCACACGCAAGCCATGACAGCTCCACTTTTCAGGCATTTAAATGAACATGATAACATGATAACATGATAACAACAAGGACTTCAAGTCACGTTATTCTTTGTTGGGGGAGAAAGGCGTCCAGTTGCTCTCTTTAAGTCTTTTGCCGAGCAAAGATCTCTATTAAAACATCTATGCGATGGTCTGTTTCTTTCTACTTCAGTAGCAAACGAAACCGAAAATTTAAACATCTGGTTCAAACTAAACCAATGTGCGAAAATACCATAACTAACATAATGAAAGTATCCGTAGCTGGTAGTACTAGCCTTAACGAAAGTGAGAAAAAAGTTTACGAATCATAGTGCAAGGAAAACAACAGTCAGCAAACTGAAGAAAGCACTTATATATTGTAAGTTCAGAATATATCGCGACTGTCACAGGGCACAGAGGTATAAATTTCCTCAACGACTACGATGAAGCCGACGAAGAAGGGCGACGATGACTCGATCTCTCTTGCAATATCCAAATGAATAATAAAAACCCCAGAGAAAAAGCAAATATTATATTTAATACTGGCGGGAGTTTCCGACATTACAACAACTGTGGCTCCACTCACCCATTGATGGCAGCGTCGAAAGAAAACAAATTTCCTCCTTCATTTTCGGGTTTTAATTCTCAAAAATTTCTCCATGAATCCAGCTATGATGGGGTCTCAGGTGAAGACTATCGGACTATGATGAACAGTCGTTAAAAAACTGAGCAAGTGTCTTTCATCTTTGGCTGCTCGAATTGTTCTCCTGATTTCAAAACGGCAGTATACTTCTGACTTGTAAACGCCGAGCTCTCATAATCGAGGATGAATTTAAAAACACTTACTTTTGCTGATTTTTCCGTGAACGGAATGTATCATAGAATGAAAAGAATATGACGTGAACTGCTTAAACTGCAATAACCACTGCCACGATCATGACGCTGTTAATTTGCAATTGATTAAATTGCAATTACCATGCACTGCGACGATCATAGCGGAGCTCTGGCGCGCGAAGCGCGCCTGCGGAGCACCATGGGTAAGAAAATGTGGTAAACTACCCATCCAAGAAAATTTGGTAATCACGTGACCGTACGCCCGACCGTCCGTCCGCACCACAGGCATACCAATGTGAAATAACTCAATCAACAGGTATGGTAACCCAAATGCAACTCGAGGTTATTTAGGAGGGAAATCGCATAGCCACCCGCGTCTGTAAAGCAGAGGCAACTAAAGAGTCAATAAAGACAAAACCGAAAAGCGTAAATTGTTTCTGTATTCGTGTTTTCTAAAGTATTAAGCTCAGATTATTGTCATGTCCACACATTTGGAATATAGGGCCAGAGAAAGACAGAGAAAAAGAGGCAGGCCAGCGAAACTCAACGAGAAAAAGGGCAACAGAGATCTAGAGCGAGAGATAAAAAAACAAAGGAGACCTTTTTGTTTGAAGAACAACATGAAAATTTTGTAGCGGCGGTGACAAAATGAGAAATGCTAGCTGCCACCAATGCAAGGAGAAAATGAGCGGCAGTGAAAAAAAAAAAGTGAACGAGAACACGTACGACATTTCCTCCATAAAAAAGTTTCTGGACGTTTCACGTTGTGGTCGTGCAAAACAACGGCAAAGAAATGTACAAAAAAAGTGTGCTGCACGTGCAAAGTTGCTTTTTTGTTAATTAGACCTATTGTTGTTTTTTCTCCGGTCTCCGGCGTTGCCTTCGCCGCTTAGCATTACACGATTTTATATTTTGTTTGAACAAACTATAAATATTATTGAGAGCTTCGCTTTTAGCCGTGGCTAAATCTATATATTATAATTATATCTTCATTTAAATTTGTATTTGCGAAGTTCACATCATCTTTACTCTACGACAGATCAAGTATCTATAAGTATTATATATGTAATGAAATTTACCATCAACGTAATATGACCAGTAAATATTATCTGTTAAAAATTACTGGCAATTTGACTGGTGGGACAATTTTTCTCGCAATTAAGAATTATGGTATAACCAATCACAGGCCGCATCGTATCGGTTTTCCCGCCTTTCACTGTCCGCTTTCAAAAATATAGTTACGTCCCCTTCGGGCACTTCAAGGTTCGTAGATAAAGTATCACTCGAGAAATTTCTCGAAGGACAAGAAAAGGAAAACAGCGGAAAGAAAACTGAGCGGAATATGGCTCTATTTAAGGAATTTTTAATGATAAAAGGCTAGTCGAGTGGTTATTAGAAGAAATTCCCGAGACGGATTTAGCATGCATTAGAGAATGAGAAGACAACGAAGATTATAAGCCCAGTTCAAGGTATGATGTGATTGCCAGATTTAAAAGGTATTCGAAGAGAAAAATCACGAAAACAGAATTATAAAAGACGTCGAGTTTGAAAAATCACGAATGGCCTTTTGGTCAAAACAAAACGGACATGAAAAAGCTAGGCATAGTCAACAAGCGGTGTCACTTTTCTCGGGCACTGTAATTCAAGGAGGCCAATTCAGAACTGAATCCAATCAGCAGCTTGAATCAATCCATAAGTTAGCAGTCCAAGAATCTTCTACAAAGAGGCACAGACCATTTAAAGTATTAGATTCTGACTCTGATTAGTTGAATTGCAAATCCATAAACATACGGCTTAATTTAAGCCCTTTTCTTGAAACTTTGTAGACTACATGTTTGTACTTGGTACGTCTTTACGGTTCTGAACGTGTTTGAACATTCTCACTGAACGTTCAAACTTTTAGTATTATGTGAGATACAGCTTTTAAAGATCAAGTTTTTTTTTTCTTGGAGTCATCGAAAACAAATTTAGACATTTCAAAAAATGTTGAATCCTGCAATGTTGATAGTAGTAAATATATCTCGCTCTGCAAATCGTTGTGTTTGTATTGACTTTATCTCGGATTGATAGTGTAAAAGTAAAACTTTGTTATATCTATCAGTAAAAATAGACTAAACAAATTGCTTCATGGTTGGTTCCTTTGTACGATATTTATTCTCTGGTTTTGAAGAAACAATTACTTGCCCGTATCTAGCTCTTTCGTTTGTGATTCTTCACAACTCCTGAATAAAAATCGGTCCGCACTCACGAACCACAAAGTAATATCTATTTCTTATATTTCGAGTAATTTTATGTTCTCAGATGTCGACGAGTGTTCTACCAACGATCATAGCTGTGGCGTCAATGCAGTCTGTACCAATACTGTGGGATCGTACGCATGCGCGTGTAAAGCAGGATACACAGGAGATGGGAGGACTTGCAATGGTACGTTTGTTTGTTTTAAAAATGAGTCATTGTACAGCAATTGCTGAGCCCCGAACCGAGCTACATAAAACCTACACTTTACTAGTACTGTTTCAAAAATCTTAATGTCGATTGATTGATATTCTTGTATCTTAGCATTGAAATTTATTATTGAGAGAGCTATGCAAAGAACTCATGTACTGTTAGAAATCAGTTTTATGCAAAAAGAAGTTCAAAAGCCTGCGTATACTGTGTTGTCGTGTGAAACATGTCTCAAATTTATCTGGTTTTAAACCCCACTGTCCTCCATCTGTATATATGCTGCATCAATCGCTGGACTTAGTTTCCAATAAGCATCTAATAGCTTTTTTTATGAATGCCGAAAACTGAATGTTTTTAATGTTCTTCCGCTATAAAATACTCTTAAAAATAGACACAATGCATATAAATACTAAAATCAACTCTTACATGAAGCCTTGAAAACGTCAAAAATGTCTGATACATCAGCGCCCTGAATCTCCATTCGCAGATGTTGATGAATGCACCAGCGGTTTACACAGCTGTCACAAGTTCGCTTCATGTACGAACACCATTGGGTCCTTCAGCTGTTCATGTCAACAGCATTTCAATGGAGACGGTAAAAACTGCCAGCACCCTGTGAGCGGTGAGTATAGTTTTCATTGGTCTGGGTTAGTTTAAAAAAGTTAAAAGAAATTTAGTGAAAGGGGAGCCCACTTAAAGCGTTTTTGTTCCTAGCATACTCCATTAAAAACAAGGACATTGGGTGTGGTGATAGGGCGCAAATTAACCCTTCACTGAGACGGGGGAGGGGGCAAATAACACATGGGAGCTATTCTAGACATCAAATTCCCTCAGGCACCCTTAATTGTCTATTTCCTTGCAACATTCCTTCCAACGATATTATTTTTTTTTCCAAATCTCCCAGCCAGCAGAAATTGGCCTGAAGAACAAATATTTTGAGGAACAGGTTCATTGGGTGCCCCTGATCATGTAAATCTCTCTGGGATCGGACAAAGTTAATACGACTCACAGAGTCTGCATCGTCCAATATCGTATTGTATTCTCGTTTCATTTGGCTAAACGAATCAATCGCCCTGATCCGGGCTGAGACAGAAATGTACGATATTGTCCGCTTTTCGGTAACGGGTTTTTAGGAGTCAAATTAATTGGGCGAGAGCAAAATTCAAGGTGAACTTTGACCCGGGCCAAGACCTCGTTTATTTCTGGTGTGAAGACAGAGTCTATGCTGGTCTGCCGACCTTGTGACTGTACATCCGGGAACTTGAATAAGACGAGCGTAAGAGAAAAGTCCAGAGGTGTTTATCTGCCAATAGGCTGAGTTTTTCTGAGTTATTTGATGATATTTTGCTTGTAATTTCCGGTCATTATTTTACTTCATATATATTTCTGTAAATTCGTGATATCTCAATAAACCTGATGAAGACTGGTATTGGCCAGTCGAAGTATCGCAACTTAACTCTATTTCACGTTGTTTGATCAGTCCCTGCAAAAGTCCTCTTGACTGTAACGTTTTCAATTTTATATATTTTGACTGATCACGATCTTATTGGACCTGACGTTGAGCAAGATTGTTCGTACACGGCTTTTGCAGTGTTTTTTTCTTTTTTTACCTTAGCTAAACATTTTGCTTGTGTTGAACGTGGGACGATTATTCGTGGTTGTGGATCAGAGGGTGCCAATGGGGGTATCCTATTCTCAGTTAACTACTAATTTTTAAGCCAAATATCAGTTAACTAATATTTTTGGGCCAATTTTCAGTTAACTACTAATTTCGGTTAGCTATTAACTTTCACTTTCCTACAGCGAATATTATTCCGTCATAACCCGAATTTTCTAAAATCAAGGTATATTTTTACATGAATTTACATAAACTCCGCCACTACTACGATTTATAAGTAACTAAGAATATAGAAAAGAACATACAATTATCTAACCCAAGTAGTGAAAATGGGTAAGCGATAGCTATTAAGACCCCTATTAAAATTAGATTAAGTCGTATAGCCATCAATATGACACCAGCCTCATAGATCGAGACGCACCAGTCAAGATCTCGTACTGATCTTCCCGACCTGGTCATACATGTCCTCCCATAACCTACTTCAAAATTACCTCCTTTGTCACTTTCGTTATCTGAAACAATCTCGTGTACTTATCCGGTTGCTATATGCCCTGTGTCTTGTTCGGTCCTTGTTGCTGGCCTAAGTCTCAATCCATTTTCAATCCTTCAATCCATTGCAACAGACGACGGGAAAAGATCAATGCCAAAATATAATCTTAAATAACGAAACTGGCAGGACCATTATTTTTGGAATTCAGTTGACGAAAAAAAAAGGTTTTAGCTTTTTAAAAAGATAGCACATAGCATGACATAGTACAGTGACGCTGGTGGTAAAAATCCTACTTTAGTTATCTTAAGTTGGTTCGCTTCTTATGATTCGTTGTCAAACAGGGCGAAAGTTCTCTACCCAGTCCCTTATCACAACTTTAACTTCTTTTGGTACTGTTTGCACCGATGGGAGAGACATAGTTGAAAGTGCTGACAGAGGCATGAAAGTATTTAACAAGGGACAATTCGACTTTTCTTGAGTGCAGCCCTTCGAATTCGTAGTTCTTTTGAAGCGATTCCTTCATTGTGGTTCCAAAGTCTTAGGCGTAGTTTAAAGCACTAAAATAATGTTTTGTGTTGAAGTGAGAAACTGCGTGTAGGTTTTCCACCTGTGTTGTCAGAAGTTTTTTGTAGCTCGATACAGACTTTGTTGACATCCTCTTTTGCGTCCCTGTGTTACCTTTTTTTTTACAGACGTACCTTTTTCGCGCGTATTTCAAAATCGTCATAAAGATATCCAAGGGTTTTAACCCTATTCAGACTGGGCTTTTTTAGTCAATCTGTGACTGGGGGGGGGCTCCTCGGACCCCCCCTCTGTATCTCTGGAACCAATAATGCTAGGGTCATGAAATTTACACACAATGATCATCTCCGTACAAAGAAGCCCCACACCAAGTTTTGACTTGCCACGCCCAATGATGACGTCACAGTGACGTCATATTCCAATTTTCAATGTTTCTTATTATTTTTCCACTTAGATACGAAAAATATCAATAATATTGGTAAAGTCATCTCTTTGTTATCCTTTCTTATGAACTAATAACAAGGAAACACTTGTACAGCGAGAAAAAGCAATAGGAAGCAATAAAACTTAAAATTTGAAATGGTTGTCCGCCATCTTGGATCCGCCATCTTGGATCCGCCATCTTGGATTTCCGTTTTTTTGTTAAAATTATAATTTAAAGCAACTTTCAAAGGGGAAAAAGCTCAGAATGTATAAAAGAAGTATCAAACTAATGTTTATTAGCCAAACAAATGACTTTGGAAGTGTTATTTGGAAAATAGAGCAGCATATTTGTCAAAGCAAAAAAGTGACAAATTTTACCCCACCCCTCCCCCCCAAATATTCGATGTTGAAACATTTTGATGTAATTCAAAAACTAGTCCCAAGCAAAGACCATTTTAACAACAAAAAGCACTATAAGTGTAAAAACGCGATCTTAAAACAAAAAAATCACCTTTTTTTAAATTTTCCAAAACCTATGTGTCAGAAACTGGTTACCATGGCAACATGATTAATCACATGGACATGGTAATTATACCAAAATGTTCCTAGATAAATTTTAGGAAAAGTCAGAAAATTTGAACGTCATAGCTCTTTCGGTGTAGGAGTTATCACGATTTTGCCGGAGGGGGGGTTCGAAAAGCCCCCCCCCCCAGTCTGAATAGGGTTAATAAATGAACCTGTTTCAGAAAGAGAGGTTTAAACACGATCTTAATAGTCTCGATAGTTAGAACTGCAACATCACTTACAACAATGATTTTTCGTAAGTACAAATTACATGTACTTTAAAGAAAGATGTTGATTTCTTTGAGCCATCAAAAGATCTACTGCTTAGAGTTGGCTTTTTTCTTTGGGTGCGGTAATGTTTAACTTGACAATCTTTTGGGTCCGTGAAAACAGTTCTTTCCTTTTACGAACACAAAAATCTTGTTCGTTGAGTTGTCTACAACCAGCTGCTCTATGATTGACCCTTTCTGTTTGCCGGGTACTGCCCTGGTGCCTTTTGCGCATACTAGTATGTGTTTAACACTGGTCCAAAAGTATTGCGGGGGGGGGGGCGGAGCATTTGGAAATGTGGTTGATACGAAACACATGGCCCATCCCCTCCCTTCGGCACAAAAATGACTGACCCACCCCTAAAGCAAGGTTGGAAATTCCATGACCCACCCCCTTGTTAATACATGGATGTTTGGTTTCCTCTTAATAATCCAATAACACCTTGTTCTGTGTTTGACAACATTTGTTGATACACAGCTACAACCAATATCACAATCACAGAAATCAAACCTTTCACTGAAAAGACAAATGTTAAAAACCGAACATTTCTTGTTTCGATGGACGTTATATGAGTCTTGACACAAATATACAGCAAAACGAGGGTATATTGAAATTGTCTGTCACAAAGCATTTGAAAATTTCTACAAAGACAACTTATTCCTACACATTACTTACCGGAAATGCCTAGATTAATCCTCAAAGAAAATTTCTTCCACTTCAATGGAAAGCACTACCTACAAAATCATGGAACTGCAATGGGCTCAAAGACAGCAGTTTTGATTCCTTTGCCGATATTTTCATGACATATATTGAAACAACAGCTCTAAGCAAAACTGTCTTTAGAACAGTTTGGAAGTGCTACATACACGATATCTTTTCCCTATGGGACATGAGTAAACCAGACATCAAAGCCTTCATTGAAGAAGCAAACTTACATCACCCAACTATTGAATTCACGGCCGAATCATTTGACACTGACACTGCGTTTTTAGACACTGTTTTATACAAAGGCACAAGATTCAAGGAAAAATCTATCCTTGATGCAAAAACACATTTTAAACAAACGGAAACCTTCTTGCACACACATTTCACCTCGAGTCACCCTCCAAATGTTAAAAAAAGGATTTGTCAAAGGAGAAGCCTTGAGAATCCTATGAAAAAACTCCTCAGAAACAACCTTTGAGGAAAAAAAGAAAAAAAAAACCTTGATGGACGGAGGCTACCCGCAATCTTTGATAGAAAACCTACTATCAGAAATAAAATTCAAAAAAGGGAGTCTAAACTCCTAAAAGGAAACAACAAGGAGTAAAAAGAAATATTGCCATTCGTGACACAATACCAGCCCTCCGGTCCTCGGTCTGAGGAAAAATACGAATCAAAATGACTGAAAGATCTAATGTAAATACTATAAATAAACAGATTAAAATATTAAAAAACTTATTCACCAAAATGTCAAAGTTTTTTAAACTGAGAAATCACCAGACTAATCCAATTTAACGACTGTTTATTCATCGATCCAAGAATAAGTTGGTGAAGTGATTCTTACGTATACCAGTCAATGACCGGTTTGCAATTCCGCAAAACTAAATTTATATCAAATTCCCATTACGTCGCGTCGCATCGCAGCTAGATGTAGTGACACTCTCTTCGAACGTTTTTCCCTCTTGCACGATTCAGAATAACTGTGGAAATTTCTTTAATTTGGATAGCCGTTTTGCGAAGGCAGGTAGACGCTTAGGGCCTGTTAGTGAGGTGACCCGCTTAGGTAGGGTAACCCGCCTGCCCATACAATCTCTCATATGGTCACCCCCACCTATCATGTAAACGTGATCAAATTAAAATGAGAGATATGAACAGGCGGGTTACCTACCTACACGTGAACAGGTCTCTAAACTGTGTGCTTTGATTGTACAATGTATTTCCATAATTATATCTGAACAACCTTTGTTAGTTTGGCTGCTTTTGTGTTCCCATATTATTTTTTTTTTCAGTTAAAAAGAGAACACCGTTATTTAGCAATCCTATTGAAATGAAATACTTAGGGTGAATAGTAACAGTTTTTCACCCTACCCGATAAAATGGCTTCTCAGCCGACTTTACAATTGTAATTTGATAATTGAAAGCATAATTATCTTCTTCACAATATGTGAAATTTAATGGGAATAAAATGGAATAAATAAGGAAATGATGCTTCTTCACTTCAGCCTTAAGCTGCTCGAGATTCTTCTATATTACCTGAAGTTTCTGCAAATTCATTCCAGAGGCGGACTGCTCATGGCCGCTGTCCGGCAGTGAATCTAAAGGAAGGCATGTTTAACTTGTTTCTGTTTCCGATATTAGGAGGGTGCGAAACGACCATTTTCTCAAAACTGTTACATATAAGGGGCTGGGCAAGTCCCTTAACATGTATTAAATTAACTCGAATTTTTTTAAGGCTTGTCAAAAAAGGCAAGGCACGAGTTTTATCACTGGTTAAAAAATCTTGCGCCTTTTACGCTCGAATGTTAAACCAGCGATGAAACCCTGCTGTTCTTGTTTTAAACATTTCTAAACACGGAACGCTTTCAGACTAGAAAACGATTGTTTTTCCTTTTCCTACATTGAGATACATGCATTACCTTAGAATTAAACACCAAAAACCATTCACCAACATTTGACAATTAAAAATGGAATAAGAGTGATAAAAATTAATTTGAAACAGCTTGAATACACTTTTTTTGTGGCGTTCTCGCTCCATGCGTCGCAGTCGTGGTTGCTTATTATGCTCCTTATATTGAAAGAGACTGTGACTGATAGGGAGATCGGGTATGCCATATATGGAGAATATGGACTCTACTCCTCCGACTGAGTTTAACTGAACTCTGGAGGGGCTAAACTGTAACGTCACTGAAATTCGCAGTAGGCTGCGAGATTAAAAGCGCACCATTTGAAAAGAGAGCATCATGCCACTAGCACGCAGGCTCAGAACGAAAAAAAACGTTACAGGCTTTTGTTATTTTGTGCGTTTCATTCTGATCATTATGATAACAAACTTCAGAGGTATCTGACACTTGCGCGAGCTTGTTTTTATAAAGGGAAGATCTCCAGGAAGTCTAGTTCGCTGTTTTCCGTTATTTGCTCTATGAGATCCCTTGCACACGGATTCGTGCAGAAGAAGAAAATGAAATTGCATGAAACTGTAGCAATGAAAGTAGTGGTGTCCGAGCATTTTGGTTCGTTTTAAGTACCAGCTAAGTACCAGCCAATAGGCAAGTTTTGTATTCCCTGACGGCCCTGGGGCGAGCACGATTACGAGGCTTATGCCGGTGAACTTCTTTGCGAAAACAAAAACAAACATAGGTAATTTACCGCTGAGTCGCTGGAAAACGATTGAAATCTTTAAAACAGTAATATTTTAAAGCTTAAACTTTACCAGTAAGCCAAAAGGATATCTGTTGCAAACAACAAAATTGTGGCTGATCGTACTTAATAAAAGAAAGAAAAAAGCGACGGAGCCAAAAGAAGACCTAAACTTTTTAAAAGTTTGTTAAAATGACAATATTTTATTACCTTTAATTATCTTACTTCTGAGCATTCTTTTCTACTCTTACGTATATCTGTAAAATGGAGTTTAAACTGCTCAGTACATCGTCTGTATAAAATTCTGTCTTGAGTTCTAGTCGACCAAAATGCGCATACGTTGTTCTCTCTGTGACTGAATATTTTGATAAATAATGTAATCCAGAAGCATATATAATATGCTTCTGTGTAAACTAAATTAAAGTTTATGTTTAAATAAATTTATGCTATTTTAGTCATCTTCATTAAAACTGATTTAACTTCCTCACGGTGCAAGGAATTAATGCAGAACGTCTGCATTCCCCGTCGGTTTATTTTTTTCAAAGGCACAAGATTTTGCTTTCGCTCCGTTAGAAAAAAAGTCAACTAAACATAAGGTTTCAGTTTAACTTGCAAATTCTCGACAAGTACGTCCACTCCAATGGAAGATATGGCTTAAAGAACCTTTAACCATCACTGAAATAACATTAAAATGGCTTCAGGCTATTACCTTCAGTGTTTAAGGATTTTGAAACCATCTTCGCATTTTTATTGAACACTATTTCGGTCGATTTCTGGTTAGGCTCGTTGTTTTTCTCAGTGATAACGAACTGATTTTCCTTTTTTCTGTTTGAAAAAATGATTTCTCAAACCTGTAAGTAAATTTTGAGACCTTCGGATCCTTTCAACGTGTCAATTTCTCAAGTAGCTTAAGGCCTGGGACTAAGGTGTTTACTTGTGGAAAATGAATTATTGGCTATAACTTTGGCAGAGATGATGGTGCTGAATCAAAATTTGGCACACATAAATAACTCATCGTCCTTAATATTTTATAGTATAAACATTGTGTTAATAAGTCACGTGATACGTCACGGAACCAATTTGCTAAAAATCGTAGGTTATTGACCAATTGGTGCCCGGTTTAAGAAAAGAAATCGGGGAAAAACATTTTTCTAATTCATATTAAATATTTCTAACACCTCAGGTTTGGAATGACCGTCCATTGCACTTTAGTAAAAAATTATGAGGGAAAACATCATTTAAAATGCCCAAATTTAATCTTGAATTATCTAAAAATTTAATCTTAAACTTTGCGTACGTTCATTCCAAACATAGTAAGTTGGGTATGTTTATCTTCTTTCAGAAAAACCAATTTGTTTATTGAAACAATGTAAATTCGCCACCAATTCGCCAATTTCCTTCATTTTCAATTTCTGGTCACGTGCACGATAAGGCACAAGAAAACCTCAAGATTTACTTTTGGGGAAATTTTCATTTTGTTCTGGGTCTCCTAGCGAGAGATATTGCCAATTATTCATATGCTCAGATCACATCTTTTAGCCAGCTAGGCCTTAAACCCCTTGAGTTTTTTTTTTCGGCAACTCAGACGCAGTTTTCTCATGTTTATTTGTCTTCTTGTTGAGAAGTAACCCGCATTAGCCTCGTTTTCGCGCAAAATCAAGCATTCGTCCTAGGCCGCCCGGGAATCCGAAACTCGCCTAACTCGTAGTTCATAAATAAAATACGCGAGAAACTTGTTTATTAATAATTTATGCTAAACATTTCCAGGAAGGGCAGCCAAAAATTAATAAATGGCTTATGAATGCGCGGTAAAACGTCTTAATTTATGTGGGCATGCTAAAATGTCAACTTGACAAAACAAAAAAAAAACAAAAAGATTACGAAGCATGTTCGGGCAATTACTAGTTTAAATTGAATGTTTTATTATAGTTTTTGACGAGTAAGTTGTAATGGTTAATAAACACCTTAGACTGGCCTCGTCTTTCGTACGAAATTAAAATCTAGTCATTGCATGGTTTTTAAGCGTTTTCAAATGCAAAAAGTGTAAGTATAAGATTCTTAGTTTGCCTCTTTTGTTAAGCAGATACTTAGGAAGAAATGGCTCATGCCAAAAATAAAATGTGCGTAAAACTTTTTTTGTTCTCTGAAGACACCATTAGTGGGCGGGGACGTTTCATTGTTTCGACTTGACAGATAAGCTGGCTTATAAGTGTTAGATTTATACAACAAGATTAATATACACACTCACTGTGTTATTGTTCTTCATTGGTAATGAGTAAACTGCAAAAAGATTCGAGTCTTGTAACATTCACGAGTACAAAGCACAATTGTGCTAGTCATCTTCGCTATTAAAGTAAAAGTCCGAAATTGGAGGCTGTCTAGTATAAAAAGGTAACAAAACTAAAACTTTTTGCTAAAAACTTCGGTCTAACGCCCTTCATCAGTTACAGCATAGTGGAAACCTTAAGAACAGAGAACGGCATCGGCGGCGAAAACGTCGCTTAAAAAGTGAATTCGCAATTTTTTCAACCTTTATCGCGATTATTTCTGCTCACTTCCTTTCTCAAATTTATTCGAAATCTCCCGGAGTTGAATTCGTAAGTGACACAAAGACACAAAGACTTGCTCGCCTTTTAGATATCATGTGACACAGAGATATAGACTGGCTCGCCTTTGAGATATCATTAGTTCACTGTATTAACTGATTCAACTTGAAATTGCTCTTTTTACGCTCCATCGTCAACATTACTTTTGTACAATCATGTAACCACCATTTCCTGTTTAAGACCACCCAGTATTAAAAACAATATTATGGTAAGGTCAAAATTTGTTGAAGCACTTTCGGAAGCACAAGATAGTGGTATTACTTCCTTGTCCTTCTTTGTTCAAAGGTGGTTTAGAAACCAACTGAAGAAATGTGAGCGAGCGTGATCATTTTTGACAACAGGAAATTGAAAAGAGAGCTATTTGTTAAATTAAGGTAAACTTTCGTAAGTGGTTTGTTGTTATTTTTTTTTTTAACTTTCCTTCACTTTGACCATTTATACGTAAATAAAAGTACAAAGTTTTTCAGTAACTTAGACTTGATAACAACTTTATTCACTGGGTCGTCGAAATGTTGTACTTTTAATGATAATCTTTCTTCTACAATAATTTAAAATATGTCTTAAATCAAAAAATCTCTTTCAGAATGTCAAAACTACCAAACCTTGACAGGCGCTGATAGGAAAACTTCGTACAGGAAAGTTTCTTCTCCAATACATGACGTAATCGGCCCCGGGTGGTTTCGGTTTCAAGGCGCAGCGGGAACAAGGATGGCTACATCGTGTCCACCTTTGTACAGATGTAATACTAATGCACCCGGTTGGTTAAATGGTGGTCATCCATCAGTAGCTGCTGGTCAAGTAACAAGACAGGTCTGTTTTAACTGGAATGGTTTGTGTTGCCATGGTACCGTCAATGTCCAAGTGAGAAACTGTGGATCGTACTATGTATACTACCTGAGAGAATATGGGGGTGTTACTCGCTACTGTGGCAGTGACTAACCACGAAAGACAAAATGAGATGGCAAAGTCATTAATTAGTATAGGTAATCACATGATTTCGAGGGCGAGTGCACTTTGTGGTCTTTGAAAAATTTACAAGTGCTTATTCATTCCAAAAAATTGCACGAGAAAAATCATGTGACTACTTATTAATAATATGCACGAAAAACATAACTACAACAACAAATTTTGAGAGCGCGCGAGTTTTTAGTTCATTCAACTGATGGGCTGAAACAGACTTCTACCTTTGTCAAATTCAAACTTTTTCAAGACCAACGCTTTCAAAATCATTTAGCTAAGAGCTTGAAAATGTGCAAGGATTTTTTTATATGGTCACCAACCTGATTAAAGATAACTTGGTTTACAATAATCAGCAAAAGTAAGTGTTTTTAAATTCATCCTCGATTATGAGAGCTCGGTGTTTACAAGAAGCGTTTACAAGAAGTATACGATATTTACGTTTTCACGATTCTTAAAATGAGAAGTCGTATAAAAGTAAAAAACGTTACGTTAGTCCCATTTTGTAAAACAGATTGCTTTTCGACTTCCCATTGCTCCTGAGTGTTGATGGAGAATGCCTTGGGTTGACTGGTCCCATCCTTTACGAGTCTGCAAAACTTCACGTCAAAGCTTTCACCAAGACCACGTTTCACGCATTCATCTTTTATTCCGCAAAAAGTAGTGACATGGTTTCTAAAGGCGTTCAAACTTTTATGCGAACTTTTCAGGCCAATTCTAACTCGTTCTTTCGAGCCAACAAATTTACCACTTGTTGATTCTTGTTCGGAGTGACAAAAAATTACTGCTTCCACAAAAGTTGACAAAGCTTCGTGAGCCGTGGCAGCCATGGTTTCTATGAACCTAAGTTGACCTTTGATCTCACTCACGTGTTCGGGCGATCTCTTGGCGCGCGGCTATAAATTCGGGAAGGCAGCTGTTGATGGGTCTGAGTGTACTGATGAGTGAAGTTACATCAAAAGACTCACAAGTGAAGTTAAATCAAACCACCAGATGCTTGTTAGGTCTTCTGTACCAATTTACTATTTATTTTCTTCAATTGATCCTTAATGTACGTGTAAACAATCGAGAACTTTGGCAGTTCATGTTTCACGAAGTGTACTACAATCGCGAATCACAGAACAGTTTTTCAGTATATCACGATTCACGGACACCAAAAATGGTCGATCACGGCGTCACGAAAATACCCTTGCCTACCCCCCGTCTATATCGCCGTTTGGAAGTCAGGAGAACGCTTCGAACAGCCAAAGATGAAAGGTTTTTTAACGACTGTTCATCATTGTCTGTCCATCATAGCCTGATTCATAGAAACCTTTTTGACATTTAAAACCCGAAAAGGAAGGAGGCAATTTGTTTTTTTTCGACGCTTCCATCGATGGGTGAGTGGAGCCTGTGATGTCGGAAACTGCCAGTATTAATATAGTATTTGCTTTTTCTCAGCGCTGGAGTTTTCATTATTTCATTTGGCCTACTGCAAGAGTCATCGTAGCTCTTCTTCGTCGGCTTCATCATAGTCGTTAAGGAAATATATATCTCTGTGGCCTGTGACATTGTCGATATGTTCTGAACTTACAATCTTTGCTTTCTTCAGCTCCCTGACTGTTGTTTTTCTTGCACAATGATTCGTAAACGTTTTTCTCACTTTCTTTAAGGCTAGTACGAGCTACGGATACTTTCATTATGTGAGTTATGGTAGTTTCGCCCATTGGTTTAGTTTGGACCAGATGTTTAAATTTTCGGTTTCGCTTGCTACTGAGGTAGAAAAAAACAGACCATCGCATGGATGTTTTAGTAGAGGTCTTCGCTCCAAAAAACGTACAAAAGACTCAAAGAGAGCAACCGGACACCTTTCTCCTTTAACAAATAACGTACGTGACTTGAAATCCCTGTTGTTATCATGGAAAACCTGTATCCTTTGTTCATTTAAATGGCTGAAAAGTGTACCTCTCAAGGTTTGCGTGTGGTTGCAACCGTTTTTGATCTTTATTTTTAATTTTTTACTTTAGCGTAATCTGTTGTAAGTAGCTTGTTTTTTAGTTTCTCTGGCTCATTTTCCACGATTTTGTTGACAGTGTTTTTCTCTCAGCAACGCATTTTCAATACATTTAGCCGGAAAGACGTACTTTTCACTGTGTTCGGGCTTTTGGAATATTTTTTTAAAATTTTTTGTTGTTGTTTTGCTTACAAAATTAAATCCCGTCGTCTTCTGCTGAAAACCATGGCCATTTTCTTGAATTTTGTTGTTAAAACAGCTCTAATCTGATTGGTTCTCAGTGGTTTCTTTTGTGTTTTCAGCCAATCAGAAACCATTTGTAATTTGCACTCGTGTTACAAGTTTGCACTCGTGTTACAGAATAACTGCACTCCTTTCTCAGCCAATCAGAAATGAGTAATTTTTTAGCGTATATTATTAAATAGGATACAGAGCAACGAAAACGCGTTGTAAAAGGTAAAGCCTTCTTTTCTTTCAAGGCTTTCTAATAGTGTTTAATAGTGTGGGGAAAAATATATAAATAAAAAGTCATTGGAACAGTTTCTTTTGTATATTTTTCTTTCAATATGAAGCCAAACAGCCTGCTCACTGATTATTTTCTCGTTCATTTTGATTGGTTATCACGGGCTATGTAGTTAAATTTCATTGGCTAGTTACATGTACTACTTGATTTTCATTTGCCGTCTAACTGTCCGATTTGACCTGTCCAATTACAAGCTCCTGGTATTCGGACAGGTCAAAGAGGATATTTTTGGAGTAACAACAAAATTTAGGAATAATATGGGCTGTAAGAACCAGTCAGATTCGCGCATTTTGTTATTTATACAATTACACGGATAAAAGTATCAACGCCAGTGCTGACTTTTCCAATAGTCGTACAATTAAAATGATGATAAGACTGAGGAAACAAAGAGTTTAATCGAATATAAGATATAGGATCTGAAGATTGTATCAAGAGGATAGGATTTCTGGACCCCTCAATCTCTCTAGCAAAACCTGAATGGGGAGGGGGAGGTGGTGAGGGCGACCTGAAACCACTTCGGCGTGCGCATATTATCTGCGAGATTTGAAATTTCAGATTTTCGGTCTAATTAGTCAACTGACCTTACGATGAGTGAAACGTGCGCAACCTCAGCGAACACTTCAGTCGTGCAGTGCAGGTGGTGGTCATGATAAGTCCTTTTGTAACATAACAAAAGTAAAGAGGGCGCTCTGATTAGTCAGTTAGCCATCTACCATTTGCCCATTGGTGTACACCAACGAAAAGCAAGCGCAGTAATGTTGAAGCAAATTGGGCAAATCGCCTCGCTTGTGAGGTTTAAAATGCACCGATGAAACATACAACTGAAAAGTGGAAGTTGAAGAAAATACTCAGTTGTCGTTGTGGAGGAAAGTGAAAATATTGAGTCAGTCATCGGTACTTTAAAGGAGTTGATGTATGCTGTCATCTACTCGCGATAAAATCATGCCTTTCAAAAACTTGCCTTTGAAGTTTTTCTTTCGCTGCATCAACCGTTCTCCGTCTTACGGGGAATTGCAAAACGCTTTTTTATATCAAGCCATTTTTTCGGTAAGAAGGACGCTGAAAATGTTGCATTGCGTGACCAAGAGCTCTGCGTGGCGGCGCACTTGTTTGCTGAGGAGATAAACACAGAGTCGGATTTGGTTGGAGAAAATTTGGCCAAGGTGACGAACTTTATTTTCAAGATCTGCCAATATATAATAAACTAAATATCTCTTCAGCAAAGGTGGGGGAAAAAACTGCCACCCACTAAGACAAGAAAGAGAAACACACTAGGAATTAATTCGCAGGCAGGCGGAAGGGGAGGTCGTGGAAAATGCTGAAAATTGGTTCAAACCAGCGATGTGAACAACGTCATGGTGAGCGATCGAAAGGGGGCGAGCACATGGAAAAGCGCCCCTAAGAATGATATAGTCCGGAAAGCCCTAAATTCTGATTGGCTGGAAATAAGATAGGCTTGGAACCTGCCGCCTTGGCCTGCGAACCATTATCACATGCCTTGCCATAAAATCCCATTATGATGTCGTCATAACGGTGTCTTTTGTTGTTACTATTCTAGCCTGAACTAAGTCTGTCTACTTGCTCTTAATAAAGTGGAATCTCTATATAACGAGCCTCTAACAAAACGAAGTCCTCGGTATAACGAACGATTTTCTTTACACCAGTAATAAGAAAATATATGGAAAAGTACCTCGATATAACGAAACCTCGTTATTGCCTAATTTCATACCGCGCGGGAGCCTCGAAATACCGGCTTTCCCCGGACTTTTTAAATTCCGGATTCAAAATGGCTTGCAAAATAGAGGGTATAGCAAAGGTCTTGCACACAGTTGAAACGATTAATAGCGATTAATAAGTTAATAGCGGAACTCCACGCGCTTTGCACGCGTGCGTGGGCGGAGACCTATGGTTTATCTACCCATCCGAGAAAATTTGGTAATCGGGGGCCGTACGACCGCCCGCCCGCCCGCCCGCCCGCCTGTCCATCCGCACCACAGGCATACCGATGACTCTAGCTTTTTCGGAAGTCCTGGAGAAAACTGATTGCACATCAATGTTGTGATCAATTGACAGCTGACATTGGTTAGGTACGTGGTGTAAGCATCATATAGTGGTTCCCCGTTAGTTCCTAGAAGCAGTGTACATAATCCTACATAATCCTACACAGCCCTACATAGCCATACAGAGCCATACATAGCCATACATAACCTTACATAACCCTACATAGCCATACATAGCCATACATAACCATACATAGGCATACATAACCATACATAGCCCTACATAGCCTTACATAGCCCTACATAGGCATATGTAACCATACATAGCCCTACATAGCCCTACATAGCCATACACAACCCTACACAGCCCTACACATCACTACATAGCCATACATGGCCATAGATAACCATACATAGCCCTACATAGCCCTAAATAGCCATACATAGCCCTACACAGCCCTACATAGCCATAAATAGCCATACATAGACCTACATAGCCATACACAGCTATACATAGCCCTACATAGCCATACATAGCCATACATAGCCCTACATACCCATGCATAGGCATACATAATCTTACATAGCCCTACATAGCCATACATAGCTCTACATAGCCCTACATAGACCTACATAGCCATACACAGCCATACACAGCCCTACACAGCCCTACATAGCCCTACATAGACCTACACAGCCATACACATCCATAAACAGCCCTACATAGCCTTACATAGCCATACATAGCCATACACAGCCATACACAGCCCTACATAGCCCTACATAGACCTACATACCCATACAGCCATAAAGAGCCCTACATAGCCTTACATAGCCATACATAGCCAAACACAGCCATACACAGGCCTACATAGCCATACATAGCCCTACACAGCCCTACATAGCCATACATATCTATACATAGCCCTACATAGCCATACATAGCCCTACAGAGCCCTACATAGCCATACATAGCCATACATAACCCTACATAGCCCTACATAGCCCTACATAGCCACACATAGCCATACATAGACCTACATAGCCCTACATAGCCATACATAGCCCTACATAGCCATACATAGCCCTACATAGCCATACATATCTATACATAGCCCTACATAGCCATACATAGCCAAACACAGCCATACACAGGCCTACATAACCATACATAGCCCTACACAGCCCTACATAGCCATACATATCTATACATAGCCCTACATAGCCATACATAGCCCTACAGAGCCCTGTATAGCCATACACAGCCATACATAGCCATACATAACCCTACATAGCCCTACATAGCCCTACATAGCGATACATAGCCATACATAGACCTACATAGCCCTACATAGCCATACATAGCCCTACATAGCCATACATATCTATACATAGCCCTACATAGCCATACATAGCCCTACAGAGCCCTACATAGCCATACATAGCCATAAATAGCCATACATAACCCTACATAGCCCTACATAGCCCTACATAGCCATACATAGCCATACATAGCCCTACATAGCCCTACATAGCCATACATAGCCCTACATAGCCATACATATCTATACATAGCCCTACATAGCCATACATAGCCCTACAGAGCCCTACATAGCCATACATAGCCATACATAGCCATACATGGCCATACATAACCCTACATAGCCCTACATAGCCCTACAAAGCCATACATAGCCATACATAGCCCTACATAGCCCTACATAGCCATACATAGCCCTACATAGCCATACATATCTATACATAGCCCTACATAGCCCTACAGAGCCTTACACAGCCATACATAGCCATACATAGCCATACATGGCCATACCTAACCCTACATAGCCCTACATAGCCCTACATAGCCATACATAGCCATACATAGCCTTACATAGCCCTACATAGCCCTACATAGCCCTGCATAGCCCTACATAGCCATACATATCTATACATACCCCTACATAGCCCTACATAGCCATACATAGCCATACATAGCCATGCATAGGCATACATAAGCATACATAGCCCTACATAGCCATACACAACCCCACACAGCCCTACACAGCCCTACATAGCCATGCATAGCCCTACATAGACCTACATAGCCCTACAAAGCCCTACATAGCCATACATAGCCCTACATAGCCGTACATAGCCATACATAGGGATACATAACCATACATAGCCCTACATAGCCATACATAGCCCTACACAGCCCTACATAGCCATACATAGCCATACATAGCCCTACATAGCCATAGACAGCTATACATAGCCCTATATAGCCATACATAGCCCTATATAGCCATACATAGGCATACATAACCATACATAGCCCTACATAGCCATAGACAGCTATACATAGCCCTATATAGCCATACATAGGCATACATAACCATACATAGCCCTACATAGCCCTGCATAGCCCCACATAGCCATACGTAGCCCTACATAGACCTACATAGCCATACACAGCCCTACATAGCCATACATAGCCCTACATAGCCCTACATAGCCATACATATCTATACATAGCCTTACATAGCCATACATAGCCCTACATAGACCTACATAGCCATACACAGCCATACACAGCCCTACATAGCCATACATAGCCCTACATAGCCCTACATAGCCCTACATAGCCCTACATAGCCCTACATAGCCATACATATCTATACATAGCCATACATAGGCATACATAGCCATACATAGCCATACACAGCCCTACACAGCCCTACATAGCCATACATAGCCACAGATAGCCCTACATAGACCTACATAGCCATACACTGCCATACACAACCCTACATAGCCCTACACAGCTCTACATAGTCATACATAGCCCTACATAGCCACACATAGCCATACATAGCCATACATAGGCATACATAACCATACATAGCCATACACAGCCATACACAGCCCTACATAGCCCTACATAGACCTACATAGCCATACACAGCCATAAACAGCCCTACATAGCCTTACATAGCCATACATAGCCATACACAGCCATACACAGGCCTACATAGCCATACATAGCCCTACACAGCCCTACATAGCCATACATATCTATACATAGCCCTACATAGCCATACATAGCCCTACATAGCCCTACATAGCCATACATAGCCATACATAGCCATACATAGCCATACATAGCCCTACATAGCCCAACATAGCCATACAAAGCCATACATAGCCATACAAAACCCTACACAGCCCTACATAGCCCTACAAAGCCATACATAGCCATACAGAGACCTACATAGCGCTACATAGCCATACATAGCCCTACATAGCCATACATATCCATACATAGCCCTACATAGCCATACATAGCCCTACAGAGCCCTACATAGCCATACATAGCCATACATGGCCATACATAACCCTACATAGCCCTACATAGCCCTACAAAGCCATACATAGCCATACATAGACCTACATAGCCCTACATAGCCATACATAGCCCTACATAGCCATACATAGCCATACATAGCCCTACATAGCCATACATAGCCCTACATAGCCCTACATAGCCATACATAGCCATACATAGCCATACATAGCCATACATAGCCCTACATAGCCCTACATAGCCCTACATAGCCATACATAGCCATACATAGCCTTACATAGCCCTACATAGCCCTACATAGCCCTGCATAGCCCTACATAGCCATACATATCTATACATACCCCTACATAGCCCTACATAGCCATACATAGCCATGCATAGGCATACATAAGCATACATAGCCCTACATAGCCATACACAACCCTACACAGCCCTACATAGCCATGCATAGCCCTACATAGACCTACATAGCCCTACACAGCCCTACATAGCCATACATAGCCCTACATAGCCGTACATAGCCATACATAGGGATACATAACCATACATAGCCCTACATAGCCATACATAGCCCTACACAGCCCTACATAGCCATACATAGCCATACATAGCCCTACATAGCCATAGACAGCTATACATAGCCCTACATAGCCATACATAGCCCTATATAGCCATACATAGGCATACATAACCATACATAGCCCTACATAGCCCCACATAGCCATACATAGCCCTACATAGACCTACATAGCCATACACAGCCCTACGTAGCCATACATAGCCCTACATAGCCCTACATAGCCATACATATCTATACATAGCCGTAAATAGCCATACATAGCCCTACATAGCCCTACATAGCCATACACAGCCATACACAGCCCTACATAGCCATACATAGCCCTACATAGCCCTACAGAGCCCTACATAGCCCTACATAGCCATACATATCTATACATAGCCATACATAGGCATACATAGCCATACATAGCCATACACAGCCCTACACAGCCCTACATAGCCATACATAGCCACAGATAGCCCTACATAGACCTACATAGCCATACACTGCCATACACAACCCTACATAGCCCTACACAGCCCTACATAGTCATACATAGCCATACATAGCCACACATAGCCATACATAGCCATACATAGGCATACATAACCATACATAGCCCTACATAGCCCTACATAGCCATACATAGCCCTACACAGCCCTACATAGCCATACATAGCCACAGATAGCCCTACATAGACCTACATAGCCATACACTGCCATACACAACCCTACATAGCCCTACACAGCCCTACATAGTCATACATAGCCTCACATAGCCACACATAGCCATACATAGCCATACATAGGCATACATAACCATACATAGCCCTACATAGCCCTACATAGCCATACATAGCCCTACATAGCCCTACATAGCCATACATAGCCATACATAGCCCTACATAGCCCTACATAGCCATACACAGCCATACACAGCCCTACATAGCCATACATAGCCCTGCATAGGCGTACACAGCCTTACATAGCCATTCCTAACTCTACATAGTCCTACATAGCACTACATAGCCCTAAATAACCCTACATAACCCTATAGAGAGCCTTATATACCCTTAAATAACCCTATATTACCGTACACATGTGCGGCAGCTCTACATGGGTGATTTAGTGAAAAGTTTTTTGAAGTGCAGACAAAGCATGCATAATTCTTTTCCTGGTTATTATGAACGTCAAGGAAAGACGTGTTCTGCTGTGCGGTTATTTGTTAAAAAAAGAAAAGCCGACTTGAGACTCAATTGTTACGCGTATTTAAAGACATGACATTTTTGAGGAGTCGTTGGTTTAAGATATCGAACACAGGTAGCTGGAGACAGATATACGTCGGAAATTGCCGGGTTATTACTCCCGCTCGAATTATAGATGAGAGTAATAAGACCACCACATTAGGTCTGAGGCATGGTACCTAGGGAAGGAATTGAATAATTTTTCATATACAGGCATCAAAGTGTCAAGACTCTAAAAGAGCTTTTACCATTTCACTTCTAATTTATCCGAAAATGGGCTGGGTTAAGAGATTCATTAGAATGAAGAGTTTGGAAATATTGCAGCCACTTTTTCTCTGAGATTGATAGGACATCCTCTCTCGTACATAACCCTACATACCCCGACAGATTCCAGGTATTAAGAAATTCAGTATATACTTGGAGATTTGAATTGTAGTTTTCTTTCAAATCCCTTAGAGTTTCACGCGTTCCTCGGGCAGGAACGCATGACAAACCCCTAAAAACGTTTGCGGGGAGGCTACTATATCTGAGGCTGTGGGGGGTATTTCCATTAACTCGGAATTTAGAGGCGTGTGCCGCCACGGGTCGTCTCTGTAACGTTTGGGTTACGATTACTTTTACACAGCGTACTTGTGACTCTTTGAAATGGAAAACAGGTTGTGGATAGTTATTTATAAAATTCGCATTTGACAGTCGAACCACATACTTTACTACTTGGGGTGGCAGAAAAACAAATCCGGACTTGCTTTATTTATCAGGTGCCCCAAATGAGTGTTTTCGGCTAACTTCCTTCCCTATGATATAATTTGGGCGGCATTGTTTCTCACACGATTATTCTTGAGTTCAGATGGTAGGGAAGGGAACAGGGGCGTCGATAAAACCCGGAACATGGAACATTCCGGAACATCCCGGAACATCCCAGAACATGAAAAAATAAAAGTAATTTTCATGAAAAAAAAATTAACTAAAAATAATGATAATAATAACATAGTTTTTGTAAAAATTAATAATAACAAAATAACATAAAATAACCAAAAAAAAAACGACAAATAAAGAAATGATTAAGAAAAATAAACTCATCTCCGAGTATGAGAAAACAATATTTTGTCGTAAATGATTTGTTGGGCGAGTGAGGGTCCATGCAAATGACAGTAATGAGTGAAGGCTTGCTTCTAAATTTAAATATATTAAAATGAGTCGCGAGGAGGGGGGTTTTCAAGCTTTACTCACACAGCTACCTCTTGTAATTGTTTGCCATGAGTTAATCATTTGGCGGTTAACCATTTACGGTTTTGCGATGGTTTGAAGTGTCGGTGCAGTATGTCATATCAAGCCAAGTCGGTAATTAAGTGACTCATGTCAAGCCAACATTAAGAATACCTAAGGGGCTCCTGTCTTTCGATTTTAGTTGACAATACTCACATTCGTAGTAGTTTCTATACTGTTTACAATCAGCCTGATATTTCAGATGTCTCCTCGAGTCGCAAGAGGAGTTTGCGACTCGTGGAGGCGGCTGAAGTTCAAGCTAGGTTACAGTCCCCTCTTTTTTCCCGCCTGGTCGAGGATGGCGATCGCCGCTGTGATTTAATTTGGGCGTCCCCTGTGACGTTTCATTTTTTTCCACTCTGTGTGCTGAAACGCTGTTCCCCCCTATATTTTGCTTATGCGACTTGTTATTTTTGAAAACACTATTTTTCAGTAAAATTCACTGAATATTACAGTATTCGTTTGTCACGTGTCCGGGTCAAAGGTCACTGGAAAGGAAAGGAGCCGTCCGTTTTGTTTGTTTGTTTCACCTTGCTAAATATATCATCATCTCGGAGTATTTGGCTCCGTCGAGTCAGTGTCCTTTCTGGGGTCTGAAACGGGTATAAGAAGTCTGTGTGGATCTGCATGATCACGGGAATCACAACAGCCCCTCCCATAAAAGTTGTAGTTCCACACACACACGTTAGCAAACCATTCGAATTAGACCAACTTCACTCTCACCAGTTTAGTCGTCAGAGGATACCCAAATCACTGTGACAACGGCGATCGCAATCTTCAACTTGGCGGAGGAAAATAGGGGGCTGTGATCTAGCTTGAATTTCAGCCATCTGATCTAGTCACAAACTTCACTTGCGACTCAGGAGACGGATACAATTCAGGCTAACTGAAAACAGTTACAAACTACCGCTGCGCTACCACTGCCACTGCAACTGATTCTCGGCGAATGAGAATCTTATCTACTAAAGTCCAAAGCGACGAGCCCCTAAGCTCTTCTTACAGTCGCAAAGCCGTAAATGAATAACCGTTAAACCGCATGGCAAACATTTACAAGGGGTGGCTGTGTGAGAAAAGCTTGAAACTCCCTTCCTTGCGACCCATTTTCATATATTTTGAATTTAGAAGCAAACCTTCACTCATTACTGTCATTTCCATGGACCCTCGCCCCACAAATTATTTGCGACAAAATATTGTTTTCTCATACCCGGAAATGATACGAGTTTCTTTTTGTTTATTTCTTTCTCTTTCGGTTTTTTGTTATTTTAGGTTATTATTAATTTTTATGAAAATTATTTTATTATTATTATTATTATTTTTTATTTTCATGAAAATTATTTTTATTTTTTCATGTTCCGGCATGTTCCGGAATGTTCCGGAATGTTCCATGTTCCGGGTTTTGTCGACGCCCAGAGAACAGAGCGGGAAAAAAACGGCGAGAATGAAAATTTTTCTAATTTTGGTGTTCCTGGTGTCCAAGCCTCGTAATGTAGTCTCTTATGATAACGCAGGGCTATTTAGGACTATGTAGCCCTATGTCCGAGTATGCAGGGCTATGTGGGATTGCGTAGAGTTCTATACGGCTATGTAGCGCTATTTTAGGGCTATGTATAGCTATGTAGGGTTGCGTAGTATTATGTAGGGTTGTGTAGAGCTATGTAACGCTATGTATGGTTATGTAGGGTTGTGAAGGGATTATAGGGCTATTTGAAAAATGCAACTAGTGGTCTATTATCAATGCTGCATTGATTGGTTGCGCTACTACTGGGCTATATGTTACAGCCCACTATTAGCGAAAAGCGCTATGTATGTCTATGTACATCTATATTTAAAGTGCTACTACGATCAAATTTGGGAATTTGTTTTTGATTACATATTTCGAAAATGTATGTAAAAGTGACTTACCGTGCCAAGTTTGGAGTCCAAATATGATCGGGAAGTGTGTTTATTTGCACAGCAATTTTCGTAAATGTCTTGCCGCCATTACTCGATTCAAAAAATGACCGGGAGTAGTATTTGAAGGAGTTGGGGCGAGATGTGACGTAGAAACATCAACGCGACAAAACAAGGCAAACAAACGTGGCTAATTTCGCATGCAGGACGAGATATTTTTGGAAGCTTTTGGAGGTTCTTTCTTCTTTTTTTGACTTAAAGCGAAAGCATGCCTGGTAGATGTTGTGTTGTTCAGGACTGTGGAAACGTAAAGAACGATGAATTGGGGATTTCTATTCATAATTCTCCTTATTCGGGCAGCGTTAGATTAAAGTGGAAAAGGTTCGTGTCCATTCATCGGAAGGATTTCAACACTGTGGGAAAATTTGCTGTATGCTCGGAGCATTTTACAAGGGATTGTTTTACGCTTGCTTTTCCGATGAAAGCCACGAAAAGGAATTTGAAGAAGGGGACGTTTCCAACCATTTGGAAAAAATCCTCTCAAACACTATCAAAGCGGAGTCGACGATCGGTGAGTGAAATTACAATGTATTTGCGCTGTGCTTATCACCATTATATTTATTTCCCCATTTACCTGTGACATGATTTTTTCTGGCATCGTTGTTCAATATTCGTGTAATGAATGCTCTGACTATTTGGACTTCCCATATTGTTGCATGTGTTTTCATACTTTTCTGCTTTCTTCTCATAGTTATAGTAAAACGGGCATTTGCGCTGAGTGGACGTGAAGTCAATTTCCCAATTCCCAGATCTTTCCACTCAAGCGTAAAATTTAGAAAAAGTGAAGCTACATAGAAATCCGGCTCTCTATTTTTTGAGAGATTATCTTGCTGTTACTTTGAGATTTGACAGTACTCCAAACTTCCCTCCAAGAAATCTTACAGCAAATTAAGAGTTACACGCGAGTCTTTTAAAACGACCAAAAATGGACTCAGTCTGATTTCTACATTCTATAAGTTCAGTTACTGTTTGCGGTTTTTTTTTTTCGTTTGTATTTTAATTCTATTTTCAGTGTCTGCAAATGATGCATGCATTTTAAGGCAAAGATGTGGTTAAACCTTGCTTCCATTTCTAGTTTTGAAAACATCGACATAAAGCTCAAATTAAACTTGTTTTGAAGGGGAGATATAAAAAATGGTCGTACCTATTTTCATTTTTAGCTACTAAATGAAATTCTGGCAGGTCAAACTACTAATGAGGATACAGAGGAAGAAGACAATCCTGAAGAAGAGGTGATCTCTTTGAAAGGAAGTTCTGCACCTGAGGAGAGTGCTGACACTATGGGGGCTCCCAATCTCAACCCTGAGGAGTCTCCAGAAGTCGAGAGTGTTCTGAATACAAGTCAGGGGTCTTTGCTTGAGGTAAATCCTGAAAAGGAGGGCTGCATCCCTGAGACTGAGACGGGTGAGATAAGTGTTGATGCTGAGATGGCTTCAGAGGTCCTAGGTACTCCTGGTGATAAGACAGCTCTCAAGAGCCATGGGATTTCAGGCACTGATGAGGTTACTGAGACCATGCAGATCCTGGAGGCTCAGGGAATCGCAAAAGTGCAGGATATGGATGAAGTTATGCAGATTGATGAATCATTAACGATTCCTGAACTTGAACAGGTTTCTGTGGTAGGCGCATAACTCTAATTAATGTTTATTTGCATCTTTGTATTATCATAACAATGGAAAACTACATGTGCAGTTATTTTACAATACTAAAACACAAAAATTCTAAAGTCTTGTTATTACAGCCTGTATTAATGTTGAAAGTTTGTTTTTTGTAGGATACTCCAACTGGACATGCTGGGAATTGCACAACATGCAAAACCCTGAGGAGTGAGGTGACTCAGTTAAGGGGCAAAGTCACAAGACTGAAGAGCAACTTAATCTCCAATCAAGATCAGTGGGTTGAAACCTTTAAGAGCATACAAGAGCCAAAGCAGTTGCTGATGGTGAATGCTAGTGAGTCAACAATAATTGATGTTGATGAGTCACATAGGCATAACTTCCTATCTTTATATTTTTATTACATTTTATCAATATTTGATTATTTAATGATAATTAAAATTTTAATGGTGATAGAATTTTTTTAATTTCATTTGTTTAAGCTATTCAAACTGATCCATGGCCAGTAACAAATGAGACAGAGTTAGGGCTAGAGGATGAATCAGAAGATGAGCAGGAAATGCAGGACGACGCGTATGAGAAGTTTGAGTGTGATGAAGACCCTACATGGAGTCCTGAAGAAATCGAAGATGCATATAAAAAACTAAAGAAGATGATGACTCGGTGAAGACTCATCAGAACCCAAGGTACAAAGATGCAAAATTTATTGCATTTTAACATCTTAGCTCTAAGTATCCTCTGGGAAGTGATTTAGGCCTAAAACTAACTTCCATTATGAGAGGATCTATTTAGAAACAAGAGAACATGAAATTTGTTTTTTAATTTACTCAGATAAGAATTGCAAAAAAAAAAAAAAAAAAAAAAAAAAAAAAAAAAGAAGAGGCATAGCCAGCCCATAGACTGAGAGTCCCAGGCCTAAAAATGTTTGGTTTGTCCACTCAACCACTTGTAATAAATTATGCATCGTTGGGGTGGGCTAGATAGCTTAAGGGGTCAAAGTTGTCATGTGTGCAATCAACAGAATTATTATAAAAAAGCATTTTTCAGGATGTATGTGAGAATAAAATCCCAACCCACAATTAGCCAGGTTTACAACAAGTTGAAAAACTGGCAACACCCTGAGAAAAACAATAAAAATGATAATCATTTTTTTTATTGTTATTTTATTATTTCAGATGCTATGATTAAATGAGTATTTCCTTTCAATCGTTTTTTACAGGTTGGATCTACAAGAAAAAAACATTCGAGAGGAACCGAAGGGAATTGTTTTCCTTTCCAAACTTCTTCTTTTGTTTCAGTTCTGCCACTTATGCTTCTTTTCAAAACCCAAACTTTCTGTATCACAGACAGGTACCTTGTTAACTGTAGAAAGTTTCTGCAGAAACTGTAGCCAGACAAAAGTCTGGAAGAGTCAACCAGACCTGCTAGGAAAGTTTCCAGCAGGTAACCTGCTATTAAGTTTTGCAGTGCTCTGTGAGCCGAGTGAAAAGAAGGAAACGATACATTAAAACTGTGATTAAATTCAGGCTGAATTCGATTTAATTTTTATTACTTGTGTACATGAAAATTGGAGCAACATCATAATTCCCAGCCACTAAACTTCAGTTTAACTGAATGCTAGAAGAACAGGGCTTCACACTGTGGGCAAGTTTGTCATTCAACAAAAAGCGAGTAAGTGGCTGAGAATTCTGAAGTTTGGCCCATAAAATTAAGTGCTTACGGACAAGTATTCAAGCAACTACTGTAGGTCCTTCTTGGCCCCAATGGCATATATGACACTCTTCAAGAACAAACAGTGCATGTATTATTCATTTTCTTCATCTCCGAATCCACGATAATGGCCATTTTGACTCGGAAATTTTTTCCTGATTTTATTATAGGCACAACAGGGCAAGGGGTATCGCCTGGAACTACCAATATAACTCCACAGCAGTCTTGTAAATTGGCGATAGGCCACAGACCTCAGGAATCTAGTTAGAGAAATGAGATCACTGTTAATTCAAGGAGGGATTGGATGGAGACAAATAAATACTCCTTTTAAAAATAAGCAGTTGGGGCAATAAAGCCATTTAGAAAATAAAAAATGTGATTCTATGAGATCAGTCCACGGCGATAAGCTTAGATGTATCAATTATTCAATGCTATGTAAGGTTCGATCGTTCCGATACAAAGTCAACAATACCCCAACTTACTCATTATCACTTTTGTTGCTTTGCCAACGAACAGTTGTGTACGACTTTCCGGCTCGCGTTTTTAGGCCCAGTGCAGCCACTTCTAATACGTGGCGGTTTAAGCAGACGCTTTCAAACCCTGGATGGAGGGTTATGCATATGGTCCGGTCTCCAATGGCTTCTTCCATGACCTCTTCGCAGCGATCGATCTCTTTGCAGCAAATGCACTCCTGCGCTTTTGTAACAAGGCTGACAGAGCAGTTCGAGCACGAACATCTGCAAAATAATGTGAAAAATTCGTCAAACACAAGAAAAATACGTGTGTATAAAATTATCAATTGTCTGACCTCTTCAATAAAACTATCGCATCAAATCAGGACTACAGCTAATCACATAGCAACGAAATTGTAAACTTAAACAAACACACAGTCGCGTTCGTCACGCGCACGATTTAACGACGGGTATGTTGAAATTGGAAAATAAAAATATAAATCTACATTCCATGATAATACCATACCATTCATTCGCTGGCACCTCTCCCGAATATCTTCGTTGAAACTGTTGTTCCTCTTCTTCTTCGCGATGAACTCTTTCGTTGTATAGTCCGCGGCTTCTTCCTCGGTAGCAAGGGGTTCGCAACTGTTGTCGTACGGCGCAAATTCAGACAATTCCCCCATCACTTCGTCAACTGTAAAACTTTCTAGATCACTTTCAGATGTGCGGGAAGAGGAATCCGACGGAGATGACATCTTAAACGTCTTGTTAAAAGGCTCTAAACTCACAAACTTTTCCCAAATGCGAATCTTTTGGTTGATGTTTCTACGTCACAGTGCATAAATCACATGGTCAAACGCACGACCGCTATGCGGAGATCTCGCGGGCTATTGCTTTGCGAACTTTGTAATGGCGGACGGTATTTACGCACTTTTCAGTGGGAAATTTCCAGCCCCCGTACGCAAGTATCGTTCCAATTTTTCGCTATTTGTATAATTTTGAACATATACAAAAGATTTATGTTAAAAAAACTCGGAAACAAAAACAAAAATTTTCGTCGTAGTAGCACTTTAAGCAACAGAAAACGTTTTCTGTTTGCATAGTTCCATATAAACACGACAGGGGTTGGGAGAATTCGAGACAGCTAATCAATCCCGAGACGATTCGTCTCGGGTTTGTATAACTGTTGAGAATTCTCCCAACGCCTCGAGTGTTTATACCACGCTATGCAAACACAGGAAATAAGCTTTCCATTGCTTTTATAAAATAACTTTCCCGAGAAAAAACGCAACACTCTTTGTACGGCACTGATTAAAAGATAAATTCTTACCAGTCGCAAAGTCCTGTCCACGAAGTGTTGCACGTGTAATCAGTTTTCGTTTTCCATAAAGATGCTTTCTAAAATACGGATTTTTCTCGCTTAAAATGTCAGCTTAAGCAAAGCGAAATTGACACACCTTCTTTGTAAGGATTTTCCAAGTTTCAGCCGACAAATAAAATGGGTAAAGAAAGTAAACTTGTCGAGTTTTGAACTCCAAAACTTTTTAAAATTCGTGCCTGCATGATCACCGCGCGAAAAGCGAAACATCTTGACGCCACAACGATGTTTACATATTCTCATGCAAACATTACTCTCGCCCAATCAGAACGTGCATACTATCTTAGTTATTTTATAAATGGCTATGTAGGGCTATGTATGGCTATGTACGGCTATGTAGGGCTATGTAGGGTTATGTAGGGCTATGTAGGGCTATGTAGGGCTATGTAGGGCTATGTATGGCTATGTATGGCTATGCATGGCTGTGTATGGCTATGTAGGGCTATGTATGGCTATGTATGGCTATGCATGGCTGTGTATGGCTATGTAGGGCTATGTATAGCTATGTAGGGCTATGTAGGGCTATGTATGGCCATGTACGGCTATGTAGGGCTGTGTAGGGCTGCGTTGGGCTATGTATGGCTATGTAGGGCTATGTAGGGCTATGTAGGGCTATGTATGGCTATCTAGGGCTATGTAAGGCTGTGTAGGGCCGCGTAGGGCTATGTATGGCTATGTATGGCCATGTAGGGTTGTGTAGGGCTATGTATGGCTATGTAGGGCTGTGTAGGGCTATGTAGGATTATGTAGGGCTATGTATGGCTATGTATGGCTACCTAGGGCTGTGTAGGGCTATGTAGGGCTATGTAGGGCTATGTAGGGCTATGTAGGGCTTTGTAGGGCTTTGTAGGGCTTTGTAGGGCTTTGTAGGGCTGTGTAGGGCTATGTATAGCTATGTATGGCTATGTAGGGCTATGTATGGCTATGTATAGCTGTGTAGGGCCATGTAGGGCTATGTAGGGCTATGTGTGGCTATGTATGGCTCTATAGGGCTATGTAGGGCTATGTAGGGCTATGTAGGGATGTGTATGGCTATGTAGGGCTATGTATGGCTATGTAGGGCTGAGTATGGTTATGTAGGGCTATGTAAAGTTATGCCATATATTAACTAACGGGGAACCACTATATGATGCTTACACCACGTACCTACCCTGTCAAAAAGGGTACCCACTGACCAGTATCACCTGGCCGTATAGCAGGCTCAGGTGTCGACCCATTGAGGTCGAGTATTTTTTGAAGTTATCCGCTGACAAGTTGCTAGTTTTCAAATGATCGCAGGATCAAGTTTACTTTTTAAAAAACTCGTATGAAATATGTTGTGTTTATGTCACTTTGGCCCTGGACTATTTAAGAACGAATGTCGCTAAGGATTGAGCAAAATTGGAAATGGTCAAACAAAACCTTCCCTCATACTTTGTGTGTAGTTAGTCACTTCAGATGAAACTACTCACTGTGGCATTTGTTTGACTTCTAACAAAAACCTGCACTGGGCATCAGGGGGGGAAGTTTGGGCCAACAATTCATATTTACAATTTTTGTGTTTTAACTTTGAGGGATTATTTGACGCCGGGATTTGACGCAGGGGGCCAGTCACACTCGCACAATACGGTTTACGCTCCTCATCGTTTTATGCTTGGTATCTACTGTTAGTATGACTGTGTGCGGGTCCTGTATACCAAGGGGAAGCGGGTTTTGCCAAATCCCCGACACAAAAGAACAATTTGTGCAAAAGGAGACTGGGCACTATTATGCTTTCTTGCAAAGCAGATATTTCTTAAGACCATACAAGCTATATTCTTAATGTCAATTTAGGAAGCATGGAACAATTCTGAAATGCTAACGATCTGTTTAGTTAAGCTCATTTCAATTCTGATTAATTATAAAGTAAAGGCTAATTTTTACAATGAATTAATTTACCACTGGATGTTCTTGGGAAAGTCACGAATTAACTATATTTCTTTGGGACCCTTTGGGAAAAAAACAAAAACATAAAAAGGAAAAACACCCGGCAGACATTAATAAGGCTTACGTAAATTCTTTTTGTCTTTTAGCTTGCATGAAACGGAAAAGCCGCCCAAAAATTCTGACTCGAATTTCAGTTTTGTCGTCTCCCTCAGGACCTTCAGCTGCAATACTTGCAAAATGTCCGGTAATATCTCTAGCACACTGATTAATGGTGGAAATTTTGTTAACAATAATTTCACCTTGTTCTGTATAGAAGCAAGGCGTATTTAGGAATTCAGCAAAGACCTGAAGTCCTGAAGTCCTGGGGGTTCTCAACAAAGTTTTATACAGGGAGGCTCCGCCGGGAGGTCAGCCCTTTACCCTTTTATATACCATTTTTGACAGAAAAGGTACCCATTCTTATACCTTCTGTTGGCAATGGTACCTCTTTCACATGCCTGGTTTAGAAGATTGCATCCCTCTTAACTGCTGTAAATGCACTGTCTTTAAAATATGAATAAATCACAAAACCAGACCATTTACTTAGCTCTTTCCACACGCATGTAATGCATCTGTAAGCCCTTTCTGGGCTTTTTTACCAACCGAAACGACAGTTTTCCCTATCCTTTCATATACGTCAACAAGTGAAATCCCAACCCTCTCATATACTTAAAACCTGAAAATGGTACCCCTTTCGGGTGGAGCCTCTCCATATAGGCCATTTTAGGGAGTACCCCGCGGGATTCAAGTCGGCTTTGAGTTTTGATCAACAATATGTCCAATTCGAACAGGTTAAATAGCACTTTGAGAAGGGTCTAAGTCTAAATAAAATGGGGTTCACTGTTTTTCTGACATTAAACTTAATGTCACTTTCATGAATTCTTGAAGATTTTAATATTCGTACAGTAGAGGAAAGAAGTACTGTATCAAAAAAATAGGCTTACTGTAGTTTGCGAAACGAAATGGAGCGAAACGAAATGGAACGAAACGAAATGGAACGAAACGAAATGAAAATCTGTAGTTTGCGAAATGAAAATCTGTAGTTTGCGAAATGGAAATCTGTAGTTTGCGAAATGAAAATCTGTAGTTTGCGAAATGAGAATCTGTAGTTTGCGAAATGAGAATCTGTAGTTTGCGAAATGAAAATCTGTAGTTTGCGAAATGAAAATCTGTAGTTTGCGAAATGAAAATTTACTTTCTCGCTGCGTCTACTCGGATATTCTAAACAGAAAATTCCCCCCCACAAAAAGCCGTTTCGCCTTTCGCGGAATGCGTGACGTTTTCGTTACCACGTATAAAGTTTAAATTAATAAGCTCAAGCGTTTTTGAGTGACGGACAGCAACCGGAAGCAAGACCTCCTCCCTTTTTATATGCCTTGACGCCACCACATTTGTATTGAGAATGCAAAAGTCCACTTCCGGTGGAAAGTACATACACCGATATTCCATTCTTGAAATGCATATTGAACTATTTATAAGGAGAAAGGTGCAAATGTAAGTTCCACTGAGAAATAAGTTAGCTTCTGAGGCTGATTGCTCCTCGGCCCCTGGTGATCGCCTGACCTGTTAGAAAATGTAACGCAAGGGTCCACTACGTAGCAAATGTATGCAAAGGTCATCGCCCGGCTAATCTCCCGCCAGAATTTAATTTTGACCGGGAAATTTCATAGCACTTGCATGTTGCTCCTGGTAGATCATGTCGGTTTTTCGACGTTTCAAGCTGCCACAGCTGTTGAGAAAACGAACATCTGATGAGAATAGTATTGCTAACATACCTCGCTTTGATTGTAATGCACTGGCAGTGAAAGAGCGGCTTGGACAAGGTTCTTTTGGAGATGTTTACACCGTGGATTACAAAGCTCCAGGAAAGGTTAATGAAACTGTGGTTATTAAGAAAGTGTTGCCGGCTCTGGACCAAGAGGAGAAGAAACTTTTCTACAAAGAGGTAGCTCTTCTCAACGGACTGAATCATCCTAATATAGTGAAAATGAAAGGTGTGTGCCAAAATCCGCTCTCGATTATGCTGGAATATTGTTATTTTGATTTTAAGCCGTTTGGTGAAGATGTGCGTGTCACCTCGCTTTCTGGTTTCTTGCTTCAAATTAATGAATACAAGTGCCAAGGCTTCCATGACCTGGTCAATCATGCAGCCGTCGAAATTATCCAGGGTCTAGCCTATCTCCACTCCAAAGGAATAGCCCATCGAGATGTAAAACCGGCTAACGTTTTAGTAAATAATAGGCACTACAGCGCGTTGTCTGACCAGGGGGAAATTGCTCAGCAGTATGAATCGAGGCCGATTGCATGCAAGCTGACTGACTTTGGAGAAAGTCGCTCCCTATTCACTCAAACGCAAAGCGTTCTTGCGTCAAAAACCTCTAACTTAGATCGTGGAACGGTGGTGTACCTGGCTCCAGAAGTTCTTGTCGAGGAGCCGTGTTTATCTGGTGCATCTATTTCGGATTTAATGCTTGCGGATATTTGGGCGCTGGGGATGGTTTTGTTTTCAATGCTAAACCCCAGCCTAAAATGTCCTTATTTACTTGAGATTCGAGAGGCAGGGGGTGTTAAATCTCAGGAGGAACTCAAAACCTTCATCCGTTCTCTTCTTCGCGTGGGAAAACACCCTACTCCAGATGAAACCTATCAAGTTGAGCGTGGCACCGTGTGGTGTGCTTTAGAGGAGGTTTATAGAGGGTGTGTCCATTTCAACCGGCATGGTAGATTGTCCCTAGACAAGGCAGTGGACATCATGAGAAGAGAGGAAAATGGATACGAGGTAATTCCTTTGAAAGTTAGCCAGTCCACTGCCGTTCAACGGTTCGATCAGAATTTTGCTGCCCGTCTGGAAGAAAGTGGTTGTGAGGAGCCCGTTCAACCGGAATCTGTCCCCAGCAACGATGGCACCAACGCATGCGCTTTTCTAGCGGTTAAGATAGTGGACAGAATCCTGACGGAAATAGGAACCGATGGCGAAGTTTTTGCTGACATAGCTGATGCCGCCGAAGAAACAATATGGCTCTTACCTGAGAAAATAAATGAATATCGCGACATCAGTAAAATGTACGATCCCCTTGAGGCATATGAGCTTCTTCTGGCAAAAAAAATCATGCAGTCTACCTACGACTTCTCGGAAGAATTGCCCTTTTCAGATGGTGTGTTTTCTGTTGAAGGAAGACAAAAGTTACATTCCAAGCTCTGTGAACTTGGACGTGACAACTTTGCTGCTATCTTCACAAGTGCGCCCTGGGTATTGACAGTTGGATGTTTTAACGGCAGACCATTCTTGATCGACACCCATCCTGTTACTGCGAGACCTGGAACCGGTTCCGGTCTGGTGATTGTAGGAAGAGAAAAGTCCCCGGAAGTCTGGATGTCACTCTGCTGCTGGTTGTGGAAACGATTGTTCAACGGAGGTGTTGAGCCTGGCACGGGCCAGTCACTGGCAGTCGTTACACCTCGCACGCAGTAAGTAACATCCTGCTCATATTGTTATGAAAGAAAAAAATAATCAGATAAACAAGTTAACATTATCATAATTATTAATATTATTGTCATTGTTATTTCTGTTATTACTACTATCAGTACTCTATCGGTGAGCCAGAGAATTTAGATACTTACCAAAATTTACCGGTTTAAAAAGTTACAAGGGAGTATGGGTATCTCCCGATGATCAGTATCATTGTCACTGTCATCATCATCATTATTATTATTATTATCATTACTATTATTAGCAAGAAATGGCCTAATGTACCAGATCATATTTCTCAGAACAACAGGCTTTTGCTTTAGGTGACGCTACCGAAGCCACGCGGAAACGATTGTGAGTGACCGTCAAGTTTCAGCGGGAAAATTTGGTGATGGTAAAGAGCGTATATTGTCCTGTCAGCTTTCGTAAGGGTAACGAGGGAATCGAAAATTACTCTCGCTCGCGCTTCTCAAGCAACGACTCCTTTTGTCAGCTTTTGTTTCCGAATCTTATCCCTATTTCTTGAAACGATCATTATTATTTCTTATTTCCTTTTTTACTTGTAGTCAATCCCCTTGCGCAAAAACACATTCACGACCCTTAAAGAGGGTGGCCATGATGGCTTCGGGCTTCGACAACGTTGACGACGCTGTCTTTCCACCCCAAAGACTCAAGTTAGTATCGGCGACTCCACAGGATGCCTCCACCGAAAATCAAGGTAACAGCACTTGGTGATTATTAACCCGCTGGAATACAAGCGAGCGCTATGTTTGTACTCGTTCGATGAAAGTTACTTCAAATGAATATAACATAAACTCAATTTCTCAAACTCTCGTTTTCTCAAAATTCCCTTTTCTTGCACCAAATATTTTTTCCGTTGGATCTTACTTCTCTGCAATTTTAACCCTCATTTCTCGAACCTACGCACTTCTACAAGCACTTTTTGTTTCCCACGTAGGTTGGAGGAAACGGTATTTTACAGCAATATAAAAATGGAATCATCTTTCTTTCAGGCGTTGAAGTGCTATCAGACGATAGTATCTCCAGTACTGGCAAGAGAAATGATAAAGGTTAGTGGTTCTGTTTATTAAACACTTTCCCTTCTTGCCTTCATTTCGTTCAGTTATAGGAGATGGTGGCTTAACCTACAGACAGAAAGATCGAGATTTTCTACCTTACCTTTCGTCCACTGCCTTCGTCGTTCAAAGCGTTCCTGTTGCCATGGTAGCTTAACAAAAAAAAAAGGAGGGAAGAGGGGGGGGGGTTTCCTTGCTTTCTTCCACTGGTTACTTCTTTTTCTTGCTTGTCAACATATTGTAACAGCCTTTATTTTTTCAAGCCACAGTTTCTGTCGAGGAAAGCCCGGACCACAATCCAAGTGAAACGGAAGAGGTCATTTCAGACTTTGAAGGTACATCCATATCAGAGAAGAACAGAGAGGAGGTATGTATTTTTTACCTAACCCTTCTGCCATCTTATCATCCTCATGGAGTGTAAAAATATCACTTTAACGCGTTTCATTTGTAACCTTTGCCGCGTTTAATAATAACTTCATTACAATTTCGTTTGATCTAGCTTACAAAGTTGTTTCCGGAGAGAACAGTTATTAACTGCTTCGTTATATAAGGCAGCGGGGGCCTAGGTTAATCTGATGAAAACTGTGTAAAGTATCGGTCAACATTCGCGGGTGACACTGCAATGTTGCCCGCTCAAATACTATAGGCGGGAAACAGTTTTATTGTAAGATGCATGTGACCTCGTTCACCCTTTATTTTTCACAGCGCCTGCTACGCAGGCTAGGGAAAATGAGCCCGTAGCCATCCTTAAAGATCGGACTCTGGAGAGCGGTAGATTACGAGCGAGGCCTTCTTTTTTCCTCAGGGATAGTGGAGCGCGCGAAACACCGACGTACGTAAAAGTCATTAGGAGGGAGAAAGGCTTTCTCCTGTTGGGCCGGATTATCATGCCCGCTCTACTACCCCCGAGGAATAATAAGGCACCACTCGAAGTCTAAGGGGACAATGGAAATCGCGCCTACCTCTCTACTTTTCCTCTAAAAAGTATTAGCTGAATCAGAGTGTGTGATATTTTAAAGGTTATTTTTCATCTCCTATTTTTACAGAATAGGCCCGCTGTGGACGGAAGGAATGCTATTACTCGGTCTACAGAAACAAAAATAAACAAAATAATAAATATTGAGTCCTTTAAGCCAAATCTTGTTTTCTTCTTTCCTTTACAGGAAGAAAACCGCTACTCTCGCAAAAGAAAACATGCTGAAGACAGCGATTCCGATGACCAGCAACTATACATAAGTCCATTTGAAGATAACAGTAAGTTGTTTCTTTTAACGTTACTGTAACCAGCGTCGTTGGGATAAAATGTTATTTGAACAAGCGCGTACGACGGTCGTGCATGTGGCTGGAAGATCTATGGATCGTTTCACCTCAGGCCACTGCGCTCCTAGGTTTTTCTTAGCCAAACTTATACCGTACTTCGAGCATTTTCCGTTCTTACAACGAATCCGCCTACTCGACAGTTTTGTATATCCCCTTTCAACATCAGGAAAGGGAAAAACCCTTGTGACTCTATGTTTTATGTCGTTTAAAATAGTTCCGATATAACTAAATAGCAAATTAAAATCTTCATCCATCTCAGTAGCGAATAAATGTCTTGGACCACATAAACTACCTATGTAATTTTACTTTTATTTATGAATGTCGGTATATATGTTATTTATATAAATGGGATTTATATGTACATAAAATTATAGGTTTTCCTTGGGAAAGAGGGGGAATTCGAGTTTCACAGTTGCTCAAGGAGGGGGAAGAGGTCGCATAGATATTGAAAGGGAAGCAATACAAAACGCCCATGCACCAACCCCCTTCCCTCAAACCAACAACTATGAACACTCCCGAAGGTAACAGCGCAACTATTTTCTCACGCAAAACCCGAAACAGAGCAATTGTTCACGGTCCAAGAAGCCTTTAAAACTTTTGTAAAGTATTTGTATTTTCTCTGGGGAGCGGAAGGAGCTTTTGTTGAGAGTAGAAGAGTGCAAACGCCAAAAACTACGTTATTTCAGGTTTTGGGACCGAGAACGTAAAGTTTGAATCAGCTGAAATTTTAAGAAACGAGGATTAACATCTAATCTAATGTTATTTTCAGGTGCCATAAATGGCTTTCCCGTTTACAGAAGATCAAAAGCTGGAATCACGGCAAAAGAAATCTTACAATTGTGCATTGACGGTGACCTTCCAGACAAAAACGTGTGCAAAAGAGTTCCTGTCGGTGTAACAGAAAGTGCGACTTTTATCGTGGATCTGGAGGCAGTTCATTACAAAGACTTGACAGTGGATGACAACGGATTCTACGGAGCTCATTCCAGTCCAACTGAGCACTTTCAGGTTTTTATTGATGGTCGAGGAAAAGTCAGTGCCATGTGCAGAATTTCCAAGCCTGACCCAGAAAGCGAGAGTGCGGTCTTTACCGCCTATGACCACTTTGTTATCAGAAGACAGTACAGTTGGCCAAGAAGTGACAAGAACTTTCGTCGTATGATAGCGAAGGTTGAATACGGAGGGAAATTTTGCGGTTTGCTATCGTACAGTATACTGTCAATATGACCCCTGATGAAGCAAAGCTGCTTTTCAGTCAGACAAAACGCCATTCGGGAACCCAGGTGAGAACTAAACCAAGTGTTCTTGAGAGAGTGAGACAATTGGGCGATACGTTTAGCGCTAAGAAGATTATCAATCACATTCAAAAGGAAGCAGGGGGCGTAGTGTCGATATCGTCTCCATCCGACTTTCCAAGAGATAGACAACAAGTTTACAATCAACTTCGACAAGTTGAGGGCAGGAAAAAATCTCGAAGCACTGACCCAGCTAAGTCACCGGACATTACCAAGTTGTTGTCTCTCCAGCAAGCCGGAAGATTTATCCGTGATGTGAGTATGGGTGCAAGATCAGATAATAAAGGCGAGATTCGAGCAGCAGTGAGCACGTTTGCAGCCACCAATTACAGTATCGGTTGGATAAAAAGATTTTGTCACCCGCGTTCAAGTCCAGCTTCAGTGGCTGGAGTGGATATGACGTACAAATTAGGGCCCTTCTACCTCACAACAGTAACTTTCCCTAATCCAATGTTCGTGTACAAAAACAACGAAAGTAAACATCCTACAACCCTGGCAGCGGTAATGACCTCAGTGTCCAAGGAAACACGCGACTATGAGTATCTCGCAAGGTCATTAAAGTCGGAAGGGATAGAGTCATTGACGTACGGAACGGATGGAGAGTGTGCGCTAGAGAGAGGCTTTGAGAGCGTCTACCCCATTGAAGGTCCTGCTTGCACAAACATTCATTTACGCTGCTTCGACCACGCCAAAGGTGACATTATTATGAAACTGAAAGATCTAAATGTGTCCGAAAGTGAAAGAAAGAAAATTCAACAAGAAATACTGGGAAGCGAGTTCGGGGGAAAGCGACTGAAAGGTCTGGTCGATTGCGAGAGTGAAACAGAATTTGAAGAACTGTACGTGAACAAAGAGGCTCATTGGCCTGAACAGTTTAAAGAATGGATGGTAACCAACAAAGGGAGGCACAGATCCATGAAGGCGACTTTAAAGTTTTGTATGTTGAAACCAATAAGAATTGCAGCCGGCCTTGGTAACCCCCCTAACAAGTGGGATAATCAAAGGACAGAATCGCTCAACAACGTCATCAAAGAAGCTGCGGAGAATCAGGTAACTGATCAGGCTACCATTCACGAAATTCTAGAAGCCGAAGTAATACAACAACAAGAGCAGGAATACATCAAAGCTATTTACGGCATGGGGGAATACAGGCTGGCCCCAGAATTTCAAGCCTATTCCGTTACCCCTTTAGCTTGGTCTCAGAAGACACCCGAGCAGCAACGGCAACACGTACAGAAAGTCCTTAAGGTCCCGTTGTGTTCATCTTCCAATCAAATCCAACCTACGACGAGACTGTCCATTTCAGTCGAAGAATGTGGGGTGAGCAGCGTAGCCGCGGGATTTTTGAATCAAATTTGGCACGAATCAGAAATAATTCTGTCTCATCACAAAGTAATCGATCTGGGTGGAGGTTCGTATTGTGTGACCGAGTTTGGAAACAGTGTGAATGTCACGATCAAAAGTGGTAGCCCCACATGTAGATGCCGTAATTCCCAAAGCACAGCAGGTCTTTGTTCTCACATTCTTGCCGTGGCTGATACGATAGGAACACTTCCTGCGTTCTTAGATGGTTTCAACAAGAAAAAAGGTAAATCACGCAACATACTCGGTGCTAACATTCCAAAAAGGGCAGGCGAAAAGGCCAAGGAGAAGAAAAAACGAAAGGGACAGAATAATGTGGAACTCACTCCAATCATAGAGGAAGTAACAAGACCAGACAGTGAAATAGATTTCCAGAAGCCTCTTGCGTTCACAGAAATATGGCACAACAACAACAACTTTTACGTTGTCTTCACCAAAGAATGCAGTAAGGCTAAAAAGTGCTAGTCGTGTAAAGTGGAATCTGCTAGAGGTGGTGTAGTGTGCATTCCACAGGACATTGC
>CALNXK010000207.1:152500-210000 GCA_942486035.1 Porites lobata | reverse complement strand
AAATTGTGAAGATCAGAGCAAGAGCAGATATGAAACAGGTGAGGTAGAGGAAACATCATTTCTGCAGGGTGATTGAGTAGCCTTATTTTCATACACTTTTTTATAACAGCGCCCGGGTAGCAGTAAGATAACAGACAGGAGTACATGGAGGAATTAAGAGACCCCTTCATTGCTACTAATCATAAAATAAGGGGAAAAACCAGTGAAAATTAAAGCTATCCAAACCAAATTATATCCCAAGAAAAATCATTTCATTTCACTCCGTGTTGTTAGTATATTTTAATTAAAATCACCCTTTCACTTTTTCCTTCTAAAAATAAGATCTTGAATAAGAATGGAAAGAGGTAATCTTTGTATCCCTTCATTTTTCATTGGGTCATTATTATTTGTACAATTAAAGGGGCTATGTCAGCTGGAGAGCATGCGCTCTGAGGTTATGCAAATTACTTTCAACTGTCAAAATTCTATTGTTTTTAACGCGTGACTTTCTCCATGTGCGCTGTGAGGTTATGCAAATTACTTTCAACTGTCAAAATTCTATTGTTTTTAACGCGTGACTTTCTTCATGTTCTCTGTCACGTCCAAGGTTCCGAATTTAGAGAGGTTTAGCGAAATGGGTTTAGATAAGGCTTACTGTAGTTTGCGAAACGAAATGGAGCGAAACGAAATGGAACGAAACGAAATGGAACGAAACGAAATGAAAATCTGTAGTTTGCGAAATGAAAATCTGTAGTTTGCGAAATGAAAATCTGTAGTTTGCGAAATGAAAATCTGTAATTTGCGAAATGAAAATCTGTAGTTTGTGAAATGAAAATCTGCAGTTTGCGAAATGACAATCTGTAGTTTGCGAAATGACAATCTGTAGTTTAGGAAATGACAATTTACTTTCTCGCTGCGTCTACTCGGATATTCTAAACAGAAAATTGCCCCCCCCCCCAAAAAAAAGCTGTTTCACCCAGAAATTTCAGATTGCGCGGAATGTATGACGTTTTCGTTGCCACGTATAAAGTTTAACTTAAGCTCAGGCGTCAGCAACCGGAAGCAAGACCTCTTCCCTTTTTATATGCCTTGGCGCCACCACGTTTGTATTGATAAGTGCCATTACTCTTATAGAGACGATCTGCCTGAAAATTTGCCCAAGAACCACTGCCCAGGAATGCAAAAAGGCCACTTGCGGTGGCCGTTGAAACGCCTTGTCTTAACCAGAAACTTCACGCGATATTCAAACGAACCGATAAAATACATCATTATGGCTTTGTTGTTTACTTTCGAACATGGTGGTTTTAACGTTTTGTATAGATAAACAAATGCAGGGAAGTAAAGTATTTCCAGCAGAAGTTTTTGTTGTTTAAGTGTCATTTGACGACAGGAATTCCCTTTGGAGGAAAGTCATTGAGTTTGCTGCATCGGTCCTAAAATGGCCTGCATTGGACGGAAAAACAGAAACTTTTTATCACCTCTTATAAAGAAATAAGTGATTCAATAATAGAGAAGGATAGGTAATTTAATTTCAACATAAACGGTTCTAAAATCTAACAATAATCGATAATGAAAATAGACTACCGCTACTAAATGATTTAAACAATTTCAAAAATTACTCAGAACAACTTTTCTTAAACTTAATCATTCGCAGAATGGAAGACAAAGAAACCTTTACCCCATCAATTAGCTAATGATGAGGGATAGTCCAGTTTGCTTTTTGAGGGGATCGAGTAGGGTTGCCAGGGGAGTAGTCAGCTTTTCGACTTGTTGTAGGCCTGGCTAATTTTCATTTCCACATATCCTGGAAATTGTACGGCTTGACCTCACCAACACTTTGAGCTCTTAAGCTTTTCATCTCACCCCAACAATGCATCAATCCAAAACTTTGTAGGCCCGGCCCTACAGTTATATGTGCTGGCTACACCCCTGGTTGCAAACAGAATTTCTGCTTAGTTTTCGCAAAAGAAAAATACTAGTACTACAAATACTGCGCTTAAAACAATTGCCAGTAACCCCCTACCCCTTCAGAAAAGCTTAGGTCTATCCCAATCCAGCGTCAGCCTTGCAAACTAGATTAGATCAGTGGCTAATGAGATTATAACTGGAACTTATCTGAAATATATTTCACATCTAATAATGCGCATCATCTGTACCATAACAAAGATCGTGGGCAACGCACACGAAACCACAATCATCGTCGTACAATTGCAGAATGTGGCAGTTTGTGTAAAAGCATTTAACTATATTTGATATGCCCTACATGCCCAATGGTTAACGAGATTGAAACTGGAACTGTTTGTAACATAACATCCAACAATACATATATTATACCTCTATAATGTTATATACGAAGCTCTATGTTTTACTTCGGCTCAACTAAACCATGTCTATTATCATTGTAATCATTCAATGAAAAAGAGCAATCTGTTGCAGAATGAAACTTATTACTGTAAAATCTGTAACAAATATTTTTCCTGTTTTAGGCCAATTTCAGTGCCCAACATTTCGAATATATGAGGTGTTAAAAGAGACATTGTGGTTTTCTTGCTCCTAGCACAAAAGCCTGGATTGCCCGGAAGAACAAGATGATTTAGTCCCAGAATGTTAACCTAGCTGTCATTTTTTTTTTTTTTGCCAAAAGACATAATTTTTCTCAAGTTTGAACAGGAAATCGGCGAAATGGAGGCTAATTTAGTTGGGGATTTAAGACCTGTAACCATCCGTGTTTTCAAATATCATCCTGGACATGTTGTCCTGGAGGTTTAAAATTAGATTTTTTTTGGTGCACAAACACAGCAACGTGAAGAAAAGCAGACCGTATATTCTAAGCCTGAGGGAACGGAAGGCTTTCTACGCATCCTAGAGACGTTGTCCTTGATTTCTCCCTTTTCCCGTGGCCAATTCCTCCAGTATTATCAATTTGCGAAACAAAAAAGTCTTACGTGACCCGTCACACAATCAACTTCTTAAAAAGTAATTGTAGTTAGAAAATTTAAAGGTGATAACGCCTTCTATGTGCCGATTTAGCGCTTATACTTCCTTTTTACCTTGAAGTTAAAAAATAGCCGCCGTCACTTTGGTAAAGCCATTGACCAATAGGTGAAAACTACATAAGACGGACAAATCAAACGGACAAGTGTAAGGCCTCCCTTAAAAGTTTCAAATGACCCTCTTTCAAGTTCAGTCGTACGTCATCGTCAATCTCAACCATTTCCTTCCAAAAGTATGGATGCCTTCTTAAAATGCAATCCTTTTTTATGCAATAAAATCTGGATGCCTCCCGACTCCACGTGGGTTCCATAGTCACTCTTCCCTTGCCGTCTTCCTTTGGGTAATAGTATCGTTCTTTATGAAGTATTGCAATGTCCTGTGGAATGCACACTACACCACCTCTAGCAGATTCCACTTTACACGACTCGCACTTTTTAGCCTTACTGCATTCTTTGGTGAAGACAACGTAAAAGTTGTTGTTGTTGTGCCATATTTCTGTGAACGCAAGAGGCTTCTGGAAATCTATTTCACTGTCTGGTCTTGTTACTTCCTCTATGATTGGAGTGAGTTCCACATTATTCTGTCCCTTTCGTTTTTTCTTCTCCTTGGCCTTTTCGCCTGCCCTTTTTGGAATGTTAGCACCGAGTATGTTGCGTGATTTACCTTTTTTCTTGTTGAAACCATCTAAGAACGCAGGAAGTGTTCCTATCGTATCAGCCACGGCAAGAATGTGAGAACAAAGACCTGCTGTGCTTTGGGAATTACGGCATCTACATGTGGGGCTACCACTTTTGATCGTGACATTCACACTGTTTCCAAACTCGGTCACACAATACGAACCTCCACCCAGATCGATTACTTTGTGATGAGACAGAATTATTTCTGATTCGTGCCAAATTTGATTCAAAAATCCCGCGGCTACGCTGCTCACCCCACATTCTTCGACTGAAATGGACAGTCTCGTCGTAGGTTGGATTTGATTGGAAGATGAACACAACGGGACCTTAAGGACTTTCTGTACGTGTTGCCGTTGCTGCTCGGGTGTCTTCTGAGACCAAGCTAAAGGGGTAACGGAATAGGCTTGAAATTCTGGGGCCAGCCTGTATTCCCCCATGCCGTAAATAGCTTTGATGTATTCCTGCTCTTGTTGTTGTATTACTTCGGCTTCTAGAATTTCGTGAATGGTAGCCTGATCAGTTACCTGATTCTCCGCAGCTTCTTTGATGACGTTGTTGAGCGATTCTGTCCTTTGATTATCCCACTTGTTAGGGGGTTACCAAGGCCGGCTGCAATTCTTATTGGTTTCAACATACAAAACTTTAAAGTCGCCTTCATGGATCTGTGCCTCCCTTTGTTGGTTACCATCCATTCTTTAAACTGTTCAGGCCAATGAGCCTCTTTGTTCACGTACAGTTCTTCAAATTCTGTTTCACTCTCGCAATCGACCAGACCTTTCAGTCGCTTTCCCCCGAACTCGCTTCCCAGTATTTCTTGTTGAATTTTCTTTCTTTCACTTTCGGACACATTTAGATCTTTCAGTTTCATAATAATGTCACCTTTGGCGTGGTCGAAGCAGCGTAAATGAATGTTTGTGCAAGCAGGACCTTCAATGGGGTAGACGCTCTCAAAGCCTCTCTCTAGCGCACACTCTCCATCCGTTCCGTACGTCAATGACTCTATCCTTCCGACTTTAATGACCTTGCGAGATACTCATAGTCGCGTGTTTCCTTGGACACTGAGGTCATTACCGCTGCCAGGGTTGTAGGATGTTTACTTTCGTTGTTTTTGTACACGAACATTGGATTAGGGAAAGTTACTGTTGTGAGGTAGAAGGGCCCTAATTTGTACGTCATATCCACTCCAGCCACTGAAGCTGGACTTGAACGCGGGTGACAAAATCTTTTTATCCAACCGATACTGTAATTGGTGGCTGCAAACGTGCTCACTGCTGCTCGAATCTCGCCTTTATTATCTGATCTTGCACCCATACTCACATCACGGATAAATCTTCCGGCTTGCTGGAGAGACAACAACTTGGTAATGTCCGGTGACTTAGCTGGGTCAGTGCTTCGAGATTTTTTCCTGCCCTCAACTTGTCGAAGTTGATTGTAAACTTGTTGTCTATCTCTTGGAAAGTCGGATGGAGACGATATCGACACTACGCCCCCTGCTTCCTTTTGAATGTGATTGATAATCTTCTTAGCGCTAAACGTATCGCCCAATTGTCTCACTCTCTCAAGAACACTTGGTTTAGTTCTCACCTGGGTTCCCGAATGGCGTTTTGTCTGACTGAAAAGCAGCTTTGCTTCATCAGGGGTCATATTGACAGTATACTGTACGATAGCAAACCGCAAAAATTTCCCTCCGTATTCAACCTTCGCTATCATACGACGAAAGTTCTTGTCACTTCTTGGCCAACTGTACTGTCTTCTGATAACAAAGTGGTCATAGGCGGTAAAGACCGCACTCTCGCTTTCTGGGTCAGGCTTGGAAATTCTGCACATGGCACTGACTTTTCCTCGACCATCAATAAAAACCTGAAAGTGCTCAGTTGGACTGGAATGAGCTCCGTAGAATCCGTTGTCATCCACTGTCAAGTCTTTGTAATGAACTGCCTCCAGATCCACGATAAAAGTCGCACTTTCTGTTACACCGACAGGAACTCTTTTGCACACGTTTTTGTCTGGAAGGTCACCGTCAATGCACAATTGTAAGATTTCTTTTGCCGTGATTCCAGCTTTTGATCTTCTGTAAACGGGAAAGCCATTTATGGCACCTGAAAATAACATTAGATTAGATGTTAATCCTCGTTTCTTAAAATTTCAGCTGATTCAAACTTTACGTTCTCGGTCCCGCGAAACCTGAAATAACGTAGTTTTTGGCGTTTGCACTCTTCTACTCTCAACAAAAGCTCCTTCCGCTCCCCAGAGAAAATACAAATACTTTACAAAAGTTTTAAAGGCTTCTTGGACCGTGAACAATTGCTCTGTTTCGGGTTTTGCGTGAGAAAATAGTTGCGCTGTTACCTTCGGGAGTGTTCATAGTTGTTGGTTTGAGGGAAGGGGGTTGGTGCATGGGCGTTTTGTATTGCTTCCCTTTCAATATCTATGCGACCTCTTTCCCCCTCCTTGAGCAACTGTGAAACTCGAATTCCCCCTCTTTCCCAAGGAAAACCTATAATTTTATGTACATATAAATCCCATTTATATAAATAACATATATACCGACATTCATAAATAAAAGTAAAATTACATAGGTAGTTTATGTGGTCCAAGACATTTATTCGCTACTGAGATGGATGAAGATTTTAATTTGCTATTTAGTTATATCGGAACTATTTTAAACGACATAAAACATAGAGTCACAAGGGTTTTTCCCTTTCCTGATGTTGAAAGGGGATATACAAAACTGTCGAGTAGGCGGATTCGTTGTAAGAACGGAAAATGCTCGAAGTACGGTATAAGTTTGGCTAAGAAAAACCTAGGAGCGCAGTGGCCTGAGGTGAAACGATCCATAGATCTTCCAGCCACATGCACGACCGTCGTACGCGCTTGTTCAAATAACATTTTATCCCAACGACGCTGGTTACAGTAACGTTAAAAGAAACAACTTACTGTTATCTTCAAATGGACTTATGTATAGTTGCTGGTCATCGGAATCGCTGTCTTCAGCATGTTTTTTTTTGCGAGAGTAGCGGTTTTCTTCCTGTAAAGGAAAGAAGAAAACAAGATTTGGCTTAAAGGACTCAATATTTATTATTTTGTTTATTTTTGTTTCTGTAGACCGAGTAATAGCATTCCTTCCGTCCACAGCGGGCCTATTCTGTAAAAATAGGAGATGAAAAATAACCTTTAAAATATCACACACTCTGATTCAGCTAATACTTTTTAGAGGAAAAGTAGAGAGGTAGGCGCGATTTCCATTGTCCCCTTAGACTTCGAGTGGTGCCTTATTATTCCTCGGGGGTAGTAGAGCGGGCATGATAATCCGGCCCAACAGGAGAAAGCCTTTCTCCCTCCTAATGACTTTTACGTACGTCGGTGTTTCGCGCGCTCCACTATCCCTGAGGAAAAAAGAAGGCCTCGCTCGTAATCTACCGCTCTCCAGAGTCCGATCTTTAAGGATGGCTACGGGCTCATTTTCCCTAGCCTGCGTAGCAGGCGCTGTGAAAAATAAAGGGTGAACGAGGTCACATGCATCTTACAATAAAACTGTTTCCCGCCTATAGTATTTGAGCGGGCAACATTGCAGTGTCACCCGCGAATGTTGACCGATACTTTACACAGTTTTCATCAGATTAACCTAGGCCCCCGCTGCCTTATATAACGAAGCAGTTAATAACTGTTCTCTCCGGAAACAACTTTGTAAGCTAGATCAAACGAAATTGTAATGAAGTTATTATTAAACGCGGCAAAGGTTACAAATGAAACGCGTTAAAGTGATATTTTTACACTCCATGAGGATGATAAGATGGCAGAAGGGTTAGGTAAAAAATACATACCTCCTCTCTGTTCTTCTCTGATATGGATGTACCTTCAAAGTCTGAAATGACCTCTTCCGTTTCACTTGGATTGTGGTCCGGGCTTTCCTCGACAGAAACTGTGGCTTGAAAAAATAAAGGCTGTTACAATATGTTGACAAGCAAGAAAAAGAAGTAACCAGTGGAAGAAAGCAAGGAAACTCCCCCCTCCCCTCTTCCCTCCTTTTTTTTTTGTTAAGCTACCATGGCAACAGGAACGCTTTGAACGACGAAGGCAGTGGACGAAAGGTAAGGTAGAAAATCTCGATCTTTCTGTCTGTAGGTTAAGCCACCATCTCCTATAACTGAACGAAATGAAGGCAAGAAGGGAAAGTGTTTAATAAACAGAACCACTAACCTTTATCATTTCTCTTGCCAGTACTGGAGATACTATCGTCTGATAGCACTTCAACGCCTGAAAGAAAGATGATTCCATTTTTATATTGCTGTAAAATACCGTTTCCTCCAACCTACGTGGGAAACAAAAAGTGCTTGTAGAAGTGCGTAGGTTCGAGAAATGAGGGTTAAAATTGCAGAGAAGTAAGATCCAACGGAAAAAATATTTGGTGCAAGAAAAGGGGAATTTTGAGAAAACGAGAGTTTGAGAAATTGAGTTTATGTTATATTCATTTGAAGTAACTTTCATCGAACGAGTACAAACATAGCGCTCGCTTGTATTCCAGCGGGTTAATAATCACCAAGTGCTGTTACCTTGATTTTCGGTGGAGGCATCCTGTGGAGTCGCCGATACTAACTTGAGTCTTTGGGGTGGAAAGACAGCGTCGTCAACGTTGTCGAAGCCCGAAGCCATCATGGCCACCCTCTTTAAGGGTCGTGAATGTGTTTTTGCGCAAGGGGATTGACTACAAGTAAAAAAGGAAATAAGAAATAATAATGATCGTTTCAAGAAATAGGGATAAGATTCGGAAACAAAAGCTGACAAAAGGAGTCGTTGCTTGAGAAGCGCGAGCGAGAGTAATTTTCGATTCCCTCGTTACCCTTACGAAAGCTGACAGGACAATATACGCTCTTTACCATCACCAAATTTTCCCGCTGAAACTTGACGGTCACTCACAATCGTTTCCGCGTGGCTTCGGTAGCGTCACCTAAAGCAAAAAGCCTGTTGTTCTGAGAAATATGATCTGGTACATTAGGCCATTTCTTGCTAATAATAGTAATGATAATAATAATAATAATGATGATGATGACAGTGACAATGATACTGATCATCGGGAGATACCCATACTCCCTTGTAACTTTTTTAAACCGGTAAATTTTGGTAAGTATCTAAATTCTCTGGCTCACCGATAGAGTACTGATAGTAGTAATAACAGAAATAACAATGACAATAATATTAATAATTATGATAATGTTAACTTGTTTATCTGATTATTTTTTTTCTTTCATAACAATATGAGCAGGATGTTACTTACTGCGTGCGAGGTGTAACGACTGCCAGTGACTGGCCCGTGCCAGGCTCAACACCTCCGTTGAACAATCGTTTCCACAACCAGCAGCAGAGTGACATCCAGACTTCCGGGGACTTTTCTCTTCCTACAATCACCAGACCGGAACCGGTTCCAGGTCTCGCAGTAACAGGATGGGTGTCGATCAAGAATGGTCTGCCGTTAAAACATCCAACTGTCAATACCCAGGGCGCACTTGTGAAGATAGCAGCAAAGTTGTCACGTCCAAGTTCACAGAGCTTGGAATGTAACTTTTGTCTTCCTTCAACAGAAAACACACCATCTGAAAAGGGCAATTCTTCCGAGAAGTCGTAGGTAGACTGCATGATTTTTTTTGCCAGAAGAAGCTCATATGCCTCAAGGGGATCGTACATTTTACTGATGTCGCGATATTCATTTATTTTCTCAGGTAAGAGCCATATTGTTTCTTCGGCGGCATCAGCTATGTCAGCAAAAACTTCGCCATCGGTTCCTATTTCCGTCAGGATTCTGTCCACTATCTTAACCGCTAGAAAAGCGCATGCGTTGGTGCCATCGTTGCTGGGGACAGATTCCGGTTGAACGGGCTCCTCACAACCACTTTCTTCCAGACGGGCAGCAAAATTCTGATCGAACTGTTGAACGGCAGTGGACTGGCTAACTTTCAAAGGAATTACCTCGTATCCATTTTCCTCTCTTCTCATGATGTCCACTGCCTTGTCTAGGGACAATCTACCATGCCGGTTGAAATGGACACACCCTCTATAAACCTCCTCTAAAGCACACCACACGGTGCCACGCTCAACTTGATAGGTTTCATCTGGAGTAGGGTGTTTTCCCACGCGAAGAAGAGAACGGATGAAGGTTTTGAGTTCCTCCTGAGATTTAACACCCCCTGCCTCTCGAATCTCAAGTAAATAAGGACATTTTAGGCTGGGGTTTAGCATTGAAAACAAAACCATCCCCAGCGCCCAAATATCCGCAAGCATTAAATCCGAAATAGATGCACCAGATAAACACAGCTCCTCGACAAGAACTTCTGGAGCCAGGTACACCACCGTTCCACGATCTAAGTTAGAGGTTTTTGACGCAAGAACGCTTTGCGTTTGAGTGAATAGGGAGCGACTTTCTCCAAAGTCAGTCAGCTTGCATGCAATCGGCCTCGATTCATACTGCTGAGCAATTTCCCCCTGGTCAGACAACGCGCTGTAGTGCCTATTATTTACTAAAACGTTAGCCGGTTTTACATCTCGATGGGCTATTCCTTTGGAGTGGAGATAGGCTAGACCCTGGATAATTTCGACGGCTGCATGATTGACCAGGTCATGGAAGCCTTGGCACTTGTATTCATTAATTTGAAGCAAGAAACCAGAAAGCGAGGTGACACGCACATCTTCACCAAACGGCTTAAAATCAAAATAACAATATTCCAGCATAATCGAGAGCGGATTTTGGCACACACCTTTCATTTTCACTATATTAGGATGATTCAGTCCGTTGAGAAGAGCTACCTCTTTGTAGAAAAGTTTCTTCTCCTCTTGGTCCAGAGCCGGCAACACTTTCTTAATAACCACAGTTTCATTAACCTTTCCTGGAGCTTTGTAATCCACGGTGTAAACATCTCCAAAAGAACCTTGTCCAAGCCGCTCTTTCACTGCCAGTGCATTACAATCAAAGCGAGGTATGTTAGCAATACTATTCTCATCAGATGTTCGTTTTCTCAACAGCTGTGGCAGCTTGAAACGTCGAAAAACCGACATGATCTACCAGGAGCAACATGCAAGTGCTATGAAATTTCCCGGTCAAAATTAAATTCTGGCGGGAGATTAGCCGGGCGATGACCTTTGCATACATTTGCTACGTAGTGGACCCTTGCGTTACATTTTCTAACAGGTCAGGCGATCACCAGGGGCCGAGGAGCAATCAGCCTCAGAAGCTAACTTATTTCTCAGTGGAACTTACATTTGCACCTTTCTCCTTATAAATAGTTCAATATGCATTTCAAGAATGGAATATCGGTGTATGTACTTTCCACCGGAAGTGGACTTTTTGCATTCTCAATACAAATGTGGTGGCGTCAAGGCATATAAAAAGGGAGGAGGTCTTGCTTCCGGTTGCTGTCCGTCACTCAAAAACGCTTGAGCTTATTAATTTAAACTTTATACGTGGTAACGAAAACGTCACGCATTCCGCGAAAGGCGAAACGGCTTTTTGTGGGGGGGAATTTTCTGTTTAGAATATCCGAGTAGACGCAGCGAGAAAGTAAATTTTCATTTCGCAAACTACAGATTTTCATTTCGCAAACTACAGATTTTCATTTCGCAAACTACAGATTCTCATTTCGCAAACTACAGATTCTCATTTCGCAAACTACAGATTTTCATTTCGCAAACTACAGATTTCCATTTCGCAAACTACAGATTTTCATTTCGCAAACTACAGATTTTCATTTCGTTTCGTTCCATTTCGTTTCGTTCCATTTCGTTTCGCTCCATTTCGTTTCGCAAACTACAGTAAGCCTTTAGATAAGGGATATTTCGATAGAATTTATGGAACGTTTCTTCTCTGGTTATGCTAGATCAAGAATAAAATTGCGACGACAATTTTACTTGTAGTTTTGAAGTAAAAACGCACGCCATTCATAAAATAGAGCGCAAACAAAAATTCAACAACAACATATTGTCTTATTCAACAAAATAAATGGAAGTTGTATTTTACAAACGAGCTACAAAAGACGCTAGACCGAAGATAAAGACCAAGACTGTTTCAAATCATTAACAATTAGACTTGTCTGTCGCTATTGATTTTATAATTTAGATGCTGATAGAACAAGAGACCAAGTCTTTGTTTTGATCTTAGGGAAACATACATTATCGCGCAAAATTGTTCGATCGTGCCGAATCACTGCGACGTCGAGAAAAACAGAACCCAGCATCATTGGTATACTACTCCACTATAAGCAGTCCGTTGATAAAAAGGGAAAGCAAACTCTGCTATTTTCCAAAGTTATGCTCCAACACAAACAGTTCAAAAACATGGCATTTACAGGATCTAACTCGTACTAAGGTGCCTCTCTAAGTCCGTTGAGAACAATCTGGACGAGCAAACGGTCGTGTTTATCTTTGCCGTGAATCGAGATAAATACAAGAAGGAATCTAGCCGAATTTTAGAATGTTTCCTTCGCCAGGAGTTTAGTTTCGTCACGAAACTCATGGCCTGATGCTCTTGTAATCGTTTACAAAAAACGGCCGCCGCCAACTCGATAGCCGCTTCATTATATGTCCACATACTTTGAGCACAAGAAAAATCCAAGAGCCAGCAGCCTCTAAAATAACTCAATAGAAAGGTCCTGTGAACTATAGGGAAGATTCCATCAAAGATTCCATCACTCATTGTGGAGTAGCCGTCATTAACTCTGCCATTAAAACGGCCGCTGATAAGAGGACACAGTAAATCCACGTAAAAACATTCCACAGGCAAACAATTTTAAAATAACGCCAAAAAATTGTTCTGTAATCACCATAGAATGATTCTTAATACAAAACTTCGCTAACTATCGAACGATGGCTGAGATTTAGACAGATAAAAACAGCCTTCCAAAATCTCCGACACAACTTGAAAAAGTTGGGCTGTCTTTCTCAAGTTTGTTTTCATTGGCTCGCGCATGCGTGTTGGGTGACATAGCCCCTTTAAATGATGAATCAACACTTTTTGCCATCATTCTAAATTTGTTTAGATTACAGACAGCTAAAAAGTGATTTTAAGTCACAAATGCAGATCGAGTGCACAGAAACAATGAAAGCTTATCTACTAATTTCACGTGTTCTTGTTAGGAACTGAATGTAAGTTAGTTTCTTGTGGCCAGACCTCATGCATTGAGCAATGTCATAATACACAAGTAATATTTCTTACTGGGGTAAATTGTGTATAGTTTCTTTGTGAGGGCCTTGATCGAGTGTACCTTCCAGTTACAATGCAATTTCAGTAATTTAGACACTACTCAAGACATTTATAAATTCAGTGACAAAATGTCAAATGGTAAATGGCTTACAAGGGCGCATTGGGTCTGAGAGCATGTTTACCGTTGGACAAGGCTAGCTTGGCTAACGTGCACTGAGTATAGACACGTCCCTTCTTCGCCCTGCATGTTATTTAAGAACACTAGGCACAAAGTTCACTACACTCAGTACCTTTCACGGACATTACTCTTTTCCGCAACGGGAATTTAATCCGGGTAAGCCCTCCTGTACTGCCCTCTTAAATTCTACTCCAGCATACTTAAAAGTTACGATCGGTACGTACTCAATCACATCTGGCTTCTTGCCTGCAATGAACTTCTGACTTTACAGATGTAGGGTAGAGGATCCTTTGCTGTGGAAAATTTATAGTATTATAGTATCATCATCTTTGGTTCGAGCAACCTTTTTTGTCGAACAATTGCTTGCACTTGCTGAGCGTCGGCTCTTTAATTTTAGATTCATGGCATTGCAGTAATACTGCATCCTTTCCTTACCACATGTAAGTTTATGTAGATTCTCTGAGGGAAAATTGACCAATATTTCTTTGAAAAAGAGTGCTTTCGTTCACGTTTTCACTCTGACTATCCGCCATTTTGAAACAAGACTTTTTAAAAAGTCCGGGAAAATCCGGTAGTGTCAGGCCCCCGCGTGGCATGAAATTTAAGGCAGCGAACAAATTTTGCCAGTCCCTTGGGGCCTCGTTACATTGAGGTTCCACTGTAGAGTGATTTTACTTAAACCGTGAAAAAGATATATACTAACAAAATAAGTGCCAAATAGCATAGAGGTAAACAAAAGAATACAATGTAATTATTGCATAATAGTGCGCAGATATCTACTGCATTGTAATGTCAAACTCAAAACTGTGCGTCGTAAAATAAGATAATTGTGTGACACTTTAGACAGTAAACTTGAAGTAGAAATAAAAAAATGACTATATTTCACTTTATAATAACTGGTAACACTATTTTTTAAAAGAAATTAATTTAGCTTCGTATCGAAATTTGTCCCGGGGAAATCTAGTTGAAAGTCAAAATTGCAAATCAGCGCTAGCGCTGAAGCAATGCGTGAGCAATTTATTCGTTGCTGTACATGTTGTCTTAAGATTCTGCTTTGAACTACTGTGTTATTAATAAACATTAAAAAAATAATCAGCAGATAAGTCATTTTTTGAAAAATTTATTTGAAAAACCAAATATTTCTGTACTCTTATGAATTTCGCAGTACAATTCCAGCGCCAGCTGTCCAAACTCCACTCAACTAAAATTAGACCAAAGCTTACTACAACAATAGAGCTGGCTCGAGTCTGACTATCTGAGCGCGTTGTCTAAAATGTTTGCTTGAATAACCCGATATTTAACTACAAAACATAATCTCCTCTACTATAAAAACACACAAAATGTACCTTAAATTTCGGGCTTAAATCCTTAAAAAACTTCCCTAACTCGGTTGTTCTTTTGAGCTCTCCGCCGCGAGGAGTCCTCCAATTGATCAGTCCTGAAGATTAAAATGCCTGGAAGGCTAGAAAAAACGTCAGCTCAACATTAATGTTTTAAATAGTTACAAATAAAATAAGTGATCCGCGCTTCCCGTTTCTTGCCAATTCTCCAAAATCCGCTAGTGTAGAAAAAACCTTAAAATCCGAGTTTCAAGTGCCTTCTTAATTCAAATCCGTTAGTATTTAAACAAATTCTTACATGCTGCCCTCTAGCTGCAATAAAGTAGTTTTAATTTCCACATGTATTAGAAGTTCCGTGTTTAGTCAGCTCCCTAGCTTAATAGTTCCGACTAGAAAATAGTTCAGACACGCTTTTTCAATATCTTAGAACTGAAAAACACTTACTGTACAAGTTGACATATCGACATTATTGAAAGTGCCCTTAAGCTGTCTCTGCAATCTTACAGTTAATTAGTTTGTAGCATTGTTAAAATGATGGATGAATAAAAACTGTATGTCTCAATTTTTAGTTTGTTTCCGATTATGAATCTAGCTGCTTATCTTTGTAAGTTAAAATGAAGACCCAGCAAAAAATACTTGGCTTGCAATTTATGTCATTAAGGACGTTTTACGTTATTCGTGCAGAAACTGGTTATGAGCTTGAAGTTAAGGGTTGTCTGGTAGGTCATTTTGCCGAGATACGTACGTTGCAGGTCATTTTCTCTGTTACGTTAAAGTGCAAACTGACAAATACAACAGGCACTGCACGCAAACTATGTAATTCTGTTTAACTTTCATAAATGAATAAAACTGTCTGTGATCCGAGAGATCAGTTCCGTATAAAGCCGAAACTTAATATTAAATTCCAAACCTTAACTCGTACTAAACGGGATAGTGGGCCGTCGGCACACTGGGCAACCTGTGGCTTAAGCGAATTTTGTGCAAAACTCTGTCGACAGAGATAGACCTTGAAGTTATACAAATATTAACTTTGTTATTTAGTTTTTTCCTATATGATAATATTAAAGAATTAATGATGGCTTTCATCTAACTCCAAATTACTTTTGAGAACACAAATTCCATCCAAACCTTCAGTTATCGTTTAGCTTGGATGATTCACTTTTGAGCAAGATAAATTGTACAAATGAATTATCCTTTTTTGTGAATCTTAAACACTTAAACAAAAGGATAAAAACACTTGATATCCAGACAATAGGAAATACCTTTTTTTCTATTCACCTCACAGACCCACACACACACACACGCTATAAATTTAACAGTGGTACGTGGTTTTTAATTTACGTAGAGCTTACGTGAATGGCTTTTAATTTAAGGCGTAGACAGTTTGCAACTTGATTGCTCATGCATGGCGGTAAAAAAGCAATACTAAAAAAGAAAGGCAAATAATCAAATAGTCTCTGCATGATGTGGTACTTAAGGAAGTGGAACTTAACGCGGCTCAATTACCCAACGACGATTTCGGTTGATTCAATGAAATATGTTGTGTTTATGCCACTTTGGCCCTGCACTATTTAGGATTTTGGTCTCAAACTGACCTCAGACTCGAAAATTCAGCCACTTATTCAAAAATACAGGCGAGGAAGACCTTTTCTTACCATGGTCACGCGTTGGTCACGCTCTACGTCCAATTTTTATGCTCTGATTGGTCAAAATTTGACAGCTGAGTTCATGCGGAAAATTTATGCAGCATCTTGAAATTAACTTGTTTATTTTGACAGCTGAAGCTGACAGAGTTTTGTGTCAACTTGTGATGTTTTTAATACTGGATGTGCGAACGAAATACACCTGCCATCAAGAGTCTTCTGTTATTCATGGCTGGTTTGTTTATTTGCATAAATAACAAAACCGCAAACAGAAAAGCGACTTGAGGTTTATTAATTGGGTTTTTGGTCGAAAAATGCGTCGCTTATAAAAGTCGGAAATCCAATTTCGGATGGCACCGTTTTCGTTTTTCACCTTGCTTGATGCGGAGACTTTCGTTACTTGGAAGTAAAAAAAAATGTACAAAGAACCATTGAGTTTAGCTTTTTTATGGCGCTGGATTCGACCGAATACTGGAGAATGATAAGGGTGTGGGTGTGCCTGTTTTTACAAACCGTAAAATAAAGACTACCAAAAAGTGAAACACGCCAGAGTGACCCTGAGTGAAAGGACAAAATCGTATTTAATTTAGGTTGGCAAGGCTTACATTTTATTTATGTTTTCTCCCCGTTGCTGCGTACGGTCTTAGTAGAAATCCTACAGATCAGACTGGATAAAAGCAAGGATACTTCAGTCTTACTTGAGAGTCATTTCTTGTCCGGTAACCTTGCAGTTAATTATTTGTAAATAAGGCCGTTAAGCCGTACTAATTGTATTGTTGGTTTGCACATCACGTTACTGAGAACGGATGTTTTATGAGTCAAATGAGTCAATGAGTCATGAGTCATTAGTCAATGAGTGAATGAGTCAGATCTGAAAAAAATAAAAATTTCGGTAGAAACAAAATAAGCATTACTTTTACTTAATTTGTCTACTTGCTTCATTGCTGCCTGCACATGCAAGGCCTATTTCTGACATGAAATGTCAACCAGGGCTGTTTGTTAGCAGTATCCCGTGTGAAATACCTTTATGGAATTGAATTCCATGGAAATCCATGGACATCTATGGAAATCCACGGAATTACACGGAAATCGATGGAAATCCATGGAAATCGATGGAAATCCATGGAATTCCATGGATGGAGTATCCATGGAGTTCCATCGAATGCCATGGAGTTCCATGGAGTATCCATGGGGTTCCATGGAATGCCATGGGGTTATTCCATGAAGTATTGATGGAGTTCCATGGAATACCATGAAATTTCATGTATTTTCCTTGGAGGTCCATGGAATTCCAAGGAACATCGTATAGTTCCATGGAATGCCATCATGGGGTTGAATGAATGCCCAAAGATTTTAATGAATCAACGAGCCTTGAAAGCCATTTAAAATTACAATGGGTAGACAGTAATACCTCAACAATAACTATTCGTACACTGTATGTTTCTAATATAACCACTGACTGTGTACAAATGTACGACTCGCTGTTTCATACCCCTCCTAGAGCAAATTACAATTCAGTTTGTTCGCCTCTTAACATAATTCACCTTTCGAGGCAGGTAAAATTGATTGGAAAAAGTGGTGAACTACATTGGAGAGTCCGGGAACTGCTAACAAACAGCCCAGGTCGAGGTCGAGATTTCATGTCAGAAATAGGTCCTGTGCAGGCAGCAATGAAGGAGGTAGACAAAATAAGTAAAAGTAATGCAAAATTTTGTTGTTTCTACCGAAACTGTTATTTTTTCAGATCTGACTCATGACGTTACTAAAATTCAAGCTAAAAAAATATCAATCCTACCGAGATGTTACTTTCACGATGCATTAGGGCAGCTGAAAACTAATTTTCATACAAATTTTCTCTTCAAAAGGGTTCTTGGTTTTGTGATAGAGTGCGCTTGAATTTCTAAGCTCTTGCGTGACGCGACATTTACATGACTGCCATGAGAGCTGTCATGTACGTTAAAAAATAAAATATCTAAACAGTCCATGTATTAGAAAAAGTATTACTTTAATGTTTATGAGTTTCTCTAAGAATAAATTTACGCTTTTGTAGCAAAACTCAGTAACAGATGTTTCTGTTGGTTTCCGTCCGCCATGTTGGAGCTCATCCAAGTGAGCACCAGCATAGCTTCTCCGTACAAATCTCTACAAGTTTGGGCAACTCATTTCTTCGGATATCTCGTATACGAAAGATTCCTCTGACCTGAATCTTGGCGAGGGTCTTTGTATATGTACCTCCTTTCATTTCCCAGATTCTGAACTTTATCTTTGAACGGTTTTTATTTTTATTTTGATCTATTTTCAATGGCGTGACACTGAAAACCAGCAATTGTAGCTACAGGTATCCAGTCGGGAGGAACAGATTGGGCCTGCCACGCAGTAGCGCTTTTGGTTCATTTATATCCTTTTCCGATAGGAGAGGCTGCAGAAGTGGTACGTGAAAGGATCCTTTGCAAACCCCAAAAGCCATCACAAGTAAGGTGATAATTATAAGGCTCAAGTGCTGGTGAAATCGGTGCAGATCAGAGCAAGAGCAGATAGGAAACAGGCCAGTGAGGCGGAGGAAAACGTGCAGCTTTATAGTACACATTGAATATCATTTCTGCACGGTGATTGAGTCACCTTACTTTTATATTCTTTTTTCTAACACCGCCCGGGTATCAGTAAGAAAACAGGCTGGTAGGGAGTACATGGAGGAATTAAGAGACCCTTCATTGCTACTAATCATAAACTTCAAAGGGAAAAACAAGTGAAAATAGAAGCTATCCAAACCAAATTATACCCCAAGAAACAAAGAAACAAAGAAACAAAGCTTATCTACTAATTTCATATGTTCATGTTAGGGACTGAATTTAAGTTAGTTTCCTGTGACCAGACCTCATGCATGCATTGAGCAATGTCATAATAGACAAGTAATTTTTCTTACTGAGGTAAATTGTGAATAGTTTCTTTGTGAGGCCCCTGATCGAGTGTGCCTTCCAGTTACAATGCAATTTCAGTAATTTAGACACTACTCAAGACATTTGTAAATTCAGTGATAAAATGTCAAATGGCAATGGCTTACAAGGGCGCATTGGGTCTGAGAGCATGTTTACCGTTGGACAAGGCTAGCTTGGCTAGCGAGCACTGAGTATAGACACGTCCCTTCTTCTCCTTGCATGTTATTTAAGAACACTAGGAACAAAGTTCACTACACTCAGTACCTTTCACGGACATTACTCTTTTCCGCAACGGGAATTTAATCCGGGTAAGCCCTCCTGTACTGCCCTCTTAAATTCTACTCCATCATACTTAAAAGTTACGATCGGTACGTACACAGTCACATCTGGCTTCTTGCCTGCAATGAACTTCTGACTTTACAGGTGCGGGGTAGAGGATCTTTGCTGTGGAAAATTTATAGTATTATAGTATCATCATCTTTGGTTCGAGCAACCTTTTTTGTCGAACAATTGCTTGCACTTGCTGAGCGTCGGCTCTTTAATTTTAGATTCATGGCATTGCAGAAATACTGCATCCTTTCCTTACCACATGTAAGTTTATGTAGATTCTCCGAGGTAAAATTGACCAATATTTCTTTGAAAAAGAGTGCTTTCGTTCAAGTTTTCACTCTGACTATCCGCCATTTTGAAACAAGACTTTTTAAAAAGTCCTGGAAAATCCGGTAGTGTCAGGCCCCCCGCGTGGCATGAAATTTAAGGCAGCGAACAAATTTTGCCAGTCCCTTGATGCTTCGTTACATTGAGGTTCCACTGTAGAGTGATTTTACTTAAACCGTGAAAAAGATATATACTAACAAAATAAGTGCCAAATAGCATAGAGGTAAACAAAAGAATACAATGGAATTAGTGCATAATAGTGCGCAGAGATCTACTACATTGTAACGTCAAACTCAAAACTGTGCGTCGTAAAATAAGATAATTGTGTGACAATTTAGGCAGTAAACTTGAAGTAGAAATAAAAAATGACTATATTTCACTTTAGAATAACTGGTAACACTATGTTTTAAAAGAAATTAATTTAGCTTCGTATCGAAATTTGTCCCGGGGAAAACGAGTTGAAAGTCAAAATTGCAAATCAGCACCAGCGCTGAAGCAATGCGTGAGCAATTTATTCGTTGCTGTACATGTTGTCTTAAGATCCTGCTTTGAACTACTGTGTTATGAATAAACATAAACAAAATAATCAGCAGATAAGTCATGTTTTGAAAAATTTATTTGAAAAACCAAATATTTCTGTACTCTTGAATTTCGCACTACAATTCCAGCGTCAGGTTTCCGTACTCCACTCAACTAAAATTAGACCAAAGCTTACTACAACAATAGAGCTGTCTCGAGTCTGACTATCTGAGCGCGTTTTCTAAAATGTTTGCTTGAATAACCCGATATTTAACTACAAAACATAATCTCCTCTACTATAAAAACACACAAAATGTACCTTAAATTTCGGGCTTAAATCCTTAAAAAACTTCACTAACTCGGTTGTTCTTTTGAGCTCTCCGCCGCGAGGAGTCCTCCAATTGATCAGTCCTGAAGATTAAAATGTCTGGAAGGCTAGAAAAAACGTTAGCTCAACATTAATGTTTTAAATAGTTACAAATAAAATAAGTGATCCGCGCTTCCCGTTTCTTGCCAATTCTCCAAAATCCGCTAGTGTAGAAAAAACCTTAAAATCCGAATTTAAAGTGCCTTCTTAATTCAAATCCGTTAGTATTTAAACAAATTCTTACATGCTGCCCTTTAGCTTCAATAAAGTAGTTTTAATTTCCACATGTATTTATAAGTTCCGTGTTTAGTCAGCTCCCTAGCTTAATAGTTCAGACTAGAAAATAGTTCAGACACGCTTTTCCAATATCTTAGAACTGAAAAACACTTACTGTACAAGTTGACATATCGACATTATCGAAAGTGCCCTTAAGCTGTCGCTGCAATCTTACAGTTAATTAGTTTGTAGCATTGTTAAAATGATGGATGAATAAAAACTGTATGTCTCAATTTTTAGTTTGTTTCCGATTATGAATCTAGCTGCTTATCTTTGTAAGTTTAAATCTTAAATTGAAGACTCAGCGAAAAATATCCGGCTTGCAATTTACGTCAGAGAAGACGTTTTACGTTATTCGTGCAGAAACTGGTTATGAGCTTGAAGTTAAGGGTTGTCTGGTAGGTCATTTTGCCGAGATACGTAAGTTGCAGGTCATTTTCTCTGTTACGTTAAAGTGCAAACTGACAAATACAACAGGCACTGCACGCAAACTATGTAATTCTGTTTAACTTTCATAAATGAATAAAACTGTCTGTGATCCGAGAGATCAGTTCCGTATAAAGCCGAAACTTAATATTAAATTCCAAACCTTAACTCGTACTAAACAGGACAGTGGGCCGTCGGCTCACTGGGCAGCCTGTGGCTTAAGCGAATTTTGTGCAAAACTCTGTCGACAGAGATAGACCTTGAAGTTATACAAATATTAATTTTGTTATTTAGTTTTTTTCTTATACGATAATATTAAAGAATAATGATAGCTTTCATATAACTCCAAATTACTTTTGAGAACACAACTTCCATCCAAACCTTCAGTTATCGTTTAGCTTGGATGATTCACTTTTGAGTACAAGATAAATTGTACAAATGAATGATCCCTTTTGGTAAAGCTTAAACACTTAAACAAAAGGATAAAAACACTTGATATCCAGACAATAAGAAACACCTTTGTTCTATTCACTTCACAGACACACACACACACACACGCTATAAATTTAACAGGGGTACGTGGTTTTAAATTTATGTAGAGCTTACGAATGGATTTTAATTTAAGGCGTAGACAGTTTGCAACTTGATTACTCATGGCGGTAAAGAAGCAATAGTAAAAAAGAAATACAAATAATCAAATAGTCTCTGCATGATGTGGTACTTAAGGAAGTGGAACTTAACGCGGCTCAATTACCTAACGACGATTTCGGGTGAATCAATGAAAATACTAGACTCAGGAGAGTTTGGTGAAAGCAGTCAGCAAAATATTTGATGGTATGCGAAAATTATTTCTTAAAGAAAAGGGAAAGGTAAAAAACTCATGCAAACAAAAGGAGCATTTGTAAAGTTTTAAGTTTTTACTGGCTTTTCTGTAAACAACTAATGCAACTGGAATATATATCAATATAACTGGCAGTAAGATACTTACCGACTAAACGTCTCGGGAATTCCTTCTTAAAAGGGCAAAACTGTCGGGGAGGAGGACAAACGGGTGAAATTAAGGAGTGCAGGGACGTGAACACAAGCTTTACTTACTCTCAGTAAGGATAATTAAAGTTTTGGTCCAATAGAATAAACCGGCTCAACCAGACTCTCTATATGGTCAGTCTATGCCGGTAGGAAACTTCCCCCCTTTCCACGACCTTACCGCTTGGACCACGATGAATCATATCCATTTTAGGTAATTCAGTGCTTCACTGCTCCTTTAACTATCCACGCAGCAGAAATGATACCTTCACGTGAACGCAATGTGTACATTATTTACATAAGCGGGAGCGGTATTGCACTCAGTTAAAGCAAGATGTTGGGAGAGCAACACCTTCCGTTTGTCCTCTACGCGATTTTTACTGCTGTGCTTCTTAGTGAAGGAAGTCAAGGTATATTGAAACTTTTTTTTGTTTACTGTTTAATGCCATGTTTTAAGATTGGTAGTAGTTGTCGGCAATTTTCATCGGTATAATAATGTTGAAGTTTCGTTTCGATGTAGATGGGGATAGAGGTGGGGTACGCACTGAAAGAAGAAGGTCCTAATACAAACTTCTTCATAAAACTACAGGCCTTCACAAGCTATGCGCGTGTAACTTTGCATAAATCAACAAAATTTAATAACCCAGAGGTAACAGAAAGCTATTTTAGCCTAAAAATTCATTATTTTTTTTACAGATATCATCTTCAAAGCTGGGAAAATCAATGCAACTACCAAGAACCCAGGGCTCTTCGCTTGTGAGAAAATCACGTTCACTAAACCGTTCTCTGGTGGAAAGCAAGTGAAAGTACTTGCTTCGGCTGGACACTCAGTCAACAGCCAAGCCCGTGGTAATGGTGCTGCTATTTGGGTGGAATCGGCAGATAGAACTCAATTCCGCGCTTGCATCTACGAGTACAGCAACGGTTCAAATACATCTGCTGAGATAAACTGGATAGCCCTACAATCTGCCTCTTCTGGGACACAACTGGGAACCACTTCTTTGGACTCTTGGACTACTGGAACAGAATGTAAGAAGATCGACTTTCCTCAGGTTAGTTTAATTTTTCGTCTATGATCAGTACTGTAGTTGTGCAAAAGTGGCCGTGATATTTATTGTAAAAAGCAAGAATCCAGACTCTAGAACGGTCAGATATGATGGTCCAAAATAACGAGATGCGTAAGGGTACTAATCATTTGGTAACTAATCTTTGTATGGTCTGGGACGATGTGTCATTAATTCGAGTTCTCAGAAAGATGTACAATGAAAGAGAATTTTTACTAACAAGGCTTTTTTTTGCACGCCTCTCCCTTTTCCGCCTGTTGTTGCACTTTAGTTGTTTGCTCTTGGCACGCGCAGTGCTACAGTTAAGGGATGTTTATTTGCATCTGAGAAACCACTGAATCAATGTATGAGAGAAGAAGGCAGGACAAGGGGTGTTTTGATTCCTGAAAGAAAAATTGATTGTTGGAGTGGCCTCCAGCTAATGACGCTAATCACACGCGGTCTTTGCCACACAAATCGAACTTTCATCTTGCTGTCGAGAAGCCAAATCCGATTTCCATTTTTCCCTGGCCTCTTAACAATTCTTGGCTTCCTGACAGGACAGCTGACACTTTAAAACAATATGTCTCCTTCGATGTTGAAAACCTTTGTCCTAACCCTTGAGCAAGCAATTGTTGTTTCAAACGCTTGACATGTTTTCGCTTCTGTAGAGTCTATAGAATCACTTTCCTATCCAACATATTTTCTTAAACAGTTATGAAATAGCCGAATAAGGATCGATTTGTACCACATTTTAATAATAATACAAAAAGGTTAGGCGCAAATAGTCTTTTGGCTGACACTAGACTCTAAAGTAATAAGCGTGGAGTAGTCTACTAATGCGTGCAGTTAACGTCGTCCAACTTACCTGACCCTTGTCCCGGTCTCATAAGGCGTTTGCATGGTGATATAGGACTCAGGTAACTCTGGGGAATACCTCAGTCAGCCAACCTTTCATGATCAGCACCACCCTCTGTCAGTCCATATTATCCGTCAGCCTCCCATTCTCATACTCATTTAACCATGCATAACTGACACTTACACTCACATACGAAGAGCCGAAAGCCTTAGCTGTTAAGTTAGGTTAAGTTTTACATCTAATCAATTCACTTAAATCAATAACCCAGGACGCGTGAAGCAAACTTTTCAGACAAATAAACTTTAAAATCTCTTGCAAAAACAAAGACTTTTTTTTTTCATTGAGTAAATCACCGTATGAGTTGCTCTTCAAACGCCGTGTGCGTGCCATTACGGATTCTAGCTCTCCGAGTGTTTTGGTCAATTTCCTCTGTCTAGATTTCTAGTCATTGCTCTTTATATTGTCTTCCGGTATTGTAAATAACGTTCCTGCACGACCTACAACGAAAAAAAAAAAAAATCGCCAAAAATCACGTTTTTTCTGATTGCCCCCAAATTTGGTCCACAGGAAGTTAACAGATTTAGCTCATTATGTGCCTAGTTCCAGCCTCCGGGAAGCTTTGAGCTTTACGCAGCGATATTTTGAAATCTTGTAAAAATGGCGGTCCATTCGGGAAGAATTTTGTTGCTGGTTTTGCGAAGAATAAAAGTTTGTATGCACGAATTTCGACCAAATACCAGCAAATTATTGTGAAGGATGCTGGAGGATAAAAGGCAAAATAAACGCGAAAATCGAGGTAAGAAAATAGTAAGAATCAGATGCATGCCAATCGCCGAGTCGTCAAACTCTGCAGTACATGTTCTTGAAACCCAATGAATTCCTTCCTGCTTGGCCTTCGCTTAGCATTTTGCCTTCAAATCCTTGCTTATTTTGATGAATTCTAAAAGCAAATTTACGTTTGCTTGTCTTAAACTAGATACACAGGCAACCCAGGCTCTGTGATAGTACCTAAGTGCTTCGTGGGTAAAAAGGCATTTTTATTTTTACCACAGTACGGTTCCAGTTAAATTACAGTGTTTGTACGGGGTAAAAATACGATCCTAAAATTTGTAGGAAATACTGAATAGAGGTCAATGAAACTTACTCTGCAGTTAGTTGTTGTTTTCCTTAATGCTCCAAAGAAGTTTCGCGAATTGAACAAATTGAATAAGAGTGAATTTTAACAAAATAAAATATCACGAAACTTCGTTAGAGCATTAAGGACAATGCAACAACAACTAACTGCAGAGTAAGTTTCATTGACCTTTATTTAGTACAAATTTTAGTTTTAAGAGTTTCAAAGGGCTTTCGATAGCATCTCCATTTACCATTTTTTTTAAGAATTTCTCGTATGAAATTTATTAAATTTCCCAAACTATTTTTTATTTTGGATAGATATTTATTGAACTAATGATAAGTACCAATTCTACTATATAAAATTTAAATTGTTTTAAGTAAAAACGATTAAGTACAAAGCAATACCTGGTGATCAAAGAAAAACGCCAGATTGATCAGTGGACGATTGCACTAAACTTGTCATTTTGTCACTTACTATTAAGAAAACACTAGAAACAGATTTATGTAACGCCATTTTATTGATTTTCACTATCCACTTTTTTGCCGCTTCAGCTGAAACCAAATTCGGAAGATTATTTTGCCCTTTTGATTTCCCACGTGTTGATGCCATATTTAAAAAGTCTCTCAAAGAATGATGGGAGTCTGCCCTGGCTGTGAGAGGAATGGAAAGCAAACATGGCAGAGATCGATGCGCTGCGTTGTCTCTGTTGTCTCTTAGGACGAATTGCGTAAAACAAGCGCAATTTCTTTAGCAGATTATGAAAATTATGTGCTGTGCAGGCGATAATATAAACACATGAAGAGAATATGCTTCAATCTGGAACAGTTTTCTTTAAAATGGACTCATGTTGTGCATTTTGAACAAGTTTGTTTCGATATTCGCTTGCCAAAATGTCTGTAACATTTGTTTGAATAGCCAGTAAAAATAACTGGTTACCGGCTCTTGACAAGAACCCTGCGTATTTTTTACCCCATACAAACACTGTAATTTTACTGGAACTGTACTGTGGTACTATCACAGAGACTGGGCTACCTGTGCTCGATATTTTGATGGAAACCTAAAAAAACAAAGCGTCTTTGTAAAGTAAACACTGAGCGCGAGGTGACGCTGAAGTTTATAATTTCATTATGTTAGTTATGCTATTTCAGTTAGCATAATCTTACAGCGTTACAAATAACTTTGTATAAAATTCCTAGCCGCTCTATATTTTCGAACAAATTTCAGGCTGTTTTGCTTAGGCATTGAAAAAAAATTAATTTTACCAATTGTTACACAAAATAGACAATTTTCTTGGCAAAATGACATTCATTATAAATTTTTAAAATTATTATGCAGAAATGTGCTTTGTTTAATTTTTTTGTTTTTGCGGAATATTATGGGTTTCCGGAGACCAAAATATAAATATTTTTGAAAGGGTATTCTTTTCCCTTTTCAATGAGGTATGTCTTTATACGGAACTGTAAATAACAGCAGAGATATGATTTTTTAAAGTTACATGGTCAATTTACTTATTTCAGAAGATGATGAGTTAATTTGCTTAATGCTCAGAAGTTTTCTCTTTATGTTTTGCTCTATAATATTTGTTAACATTTAACTCATCCATTTTTCTTCTTCTTTCCTTATTTAAAGCGTTTTTTGACCCCTCCAACTGTACTTGCAACTCCCAGTCATCAGTTTTCAGAGAGACCTCAAGATGCCATGGCAGTCTGGGTAGAGGAACTGACAGAAGACAGTTTCAAAATCTGCCTCAGGGAAGTGAAAATTTTCGATGGACTTCACAAAGGCATTAATATTGTAAGCTTACACCTTAAGTTAACTTTTTAAAGATCTTTCAAGATTTCCATTCAACTGGTTTTCTGCAGCTAGCTGCCATAGATAGACCCATCTGCCCTTAACTTTATAATGTAGAAGTTGTCATAGATTTTTAACATTCTTCATCACGAATCAAGTTAAAGTTCAACATAAAAAGGCCAAAACTTGTAGTGCATCCAGTTCTACCCATAGTAATTTCAATGACGGTAAAACACTCAGTAAAGAAACAAGAATTCGCGTAAGTCTCTCTAGATTTTAACATTTAATGCTGAGTCAGCAAAAAAGGTTTCTCACTTGAACGTTGTGAGCAATTGATCAATATAGTGAGTTATATGTTAGTACTCGTTCCGTGGCGGATCCAGGGCGGCCTGCCCCCGCCCCTTATTTTTCGAGCAAAATGAGGCCCAAAGGGGAGACCAGGCCCTCCCCTTTTTCTCAGGGTCTGGAATCCCAACCAACCCCCTTATCTGAAGGTCTGGATCCGCCACTGCTCATTTAAACGAATGTGAATCAGGTTCCTTTCTCATTAGGAAAAAAATAACAATGGTTTTTGGCTTCATTTAATGGAAGACTGATTTATTTTCATTATTTGGTAGAACGGCTTCAAAAGTTCTTAAACATGGCTTTTTCATTGTTGCAGAACTGGATGGCTTATACAAACATCAAAATTAAAAACTTCACACTAACTGACAGTCTTGTGTTTACGAAAAACCAGTTGCAGCCATCTCGACAAGCTAACTACGCCTTTTGCCAGGTATTACAAAGGAAATTATTATGTGGTAATTATAAATGGATCACCAAGATTAATTTGTTCCTTTTTTAACAGGGCCAATAAACAACAATCCCTAGTTATTACTGAATACTCATGCATCAATCATTATTTTACGGAGCAGTCTGCGAAAAAAAGTATCTGCTTGTTTTGAAAAGTCGTTTGTTCATTTTATTCATTCTTATGTTTTTTTTTTCATTAATCATTGAATAAAAACTTTTTTTTATAACAAGTTTTATCTTTTTTTGTGACAGAATATCAACTTTACAGATAGATTCTATGCTCCCCCTGTGGTGATAGTGACAGCAAAACGCATCAACAACGATTCGCGTTTGTCTGGATGTAACGCAATCACATCTTGGGTTGAGGTAAGATTGCAATGCAAACTTGCAGATAGCACATTAAGAAGTTTTATTTACATTGAATGCTAATTGACATGATCAATCCATGTAGTATGAAAAAAGGTACCAAAATCTTTTCACAAAGTTTTACGTCAGGTTAGTTTTAGCATTAATTTCACGTGACGTCATCCAAATTCAAACAAACGAATTACCAGTTCTTCTGTATTTTTTCGTCCATGAGTCAATAGAGCAGCAAAACACATATATTTACAAATTGCCAGTTCAAAACGGCTCTTTGTTTTTTAAATCTTCTACCTTTTGTGGGAAGCTGCTTTTGAAGGGCCGGCTAGAAAGCTGTCATGTACAGCTGTAGGTTAGAAAGTTACCTTTTGTATGATATTGTGCCCTCTCTATGACAGATATTTTGTTTGTTTCCGGTCACAATTTTTTGGTGTTCCTCAGAACAACAAGATATAAAGTTATAGGAAAACATTTCCATCAGTATTTCTTCGTAATAGAAAATTATTCCCACTTAATTTCGCGAGTATTAAATTTCGCGAAATATCATGAGCCATACATGGCGAGTATTGAATTTCGCGATTATTAGTGATTTTTAGGGAATTTTAGGGAATTTTAAGTTTGGGGATTTTTAAGGAATTTTCAGATTTCGCGATTTTTCCCCAAATCGCCAAGGTCGCAAAATTTAGAAACTCGCGAAATTAAGTGAGAATGATGTATCACCACAAGATATCCCGAGTCCTTGCAAAGGCTGTTTGCATATTTATCTTCTTTTATTTCCCAGATTCTGAACTTTTTTTAATGTATAAAATGGTCGATTTCCATTTTCGGGGAGTGACAGTGATAACCAGTAACAGTATTCTGCAAACCAATTGGTTGATGAACGGTCAAACCAAATGAAGATTTAGCAAACCAAACATCCTCTAACTGCCGGAGTCATAGGTTCAAACTATGTTTTATGTGTGTTGTTAATCTTGCAGTTTTTTTGTTGTTGTTGTTGTTGTTGAATTTGCTCCACTTTACTGAACGGTTTGTTTAGCATAAAAAAATATATTCAAAACTACTTTGGAGCAATAATTAACAATTTCTAGTTTCTACCTTTAGTACACATCCACCGCAAATACGGAGATTTGTGTCCGAGTCTACGAAGCTAAGAGGAAGGATACCATAAAGGTCGATTACCTGATTATTGGAGGTAGGAAAAGCGTTTCCAAATTTTCGGTAAAAACGAGAATGTCTGCAATGTTGACGTCACCGGTCTCCAGTGGTAGCGTGTATGCCTTCAAAACTTGTATTATATCCGTCTTCGGTCACCATATCAACTGTAGTATAATTAAGGTGTTTCCAAAATATTGTAACGTAACACAGCAAATTTCAGAGGTGCTTTCAACGATCCGATTCAACTTTTTGTGCCAAGGTGGGGCGACCAATTTGTTTATACGTTTGAGGGTTTTATTATTTTTTGTTCAAAACACATCTCCGTTTCTGATTGGCTTAAGCTACCCCTCTCAGTTAATTCTTCACAACCTACCAGCCCCTATCAAATAAAGAAGATGACTTCGAAATGTAAACGAGAGTAGGACATATTATTTTACGATAGAAACTGTTTGCCGGATAAACAATTAAATGCATTGTTGCATGGCTCGCACTTTTTCTATATTTACCGTTTTTTACACGCTTATTAACGGAGAACTAACATTGCAAATTTTCGTTTGTCGTTTTCCTTATTAGCATACTCTCCTCGTAACAAACATTTTTATTCATGCTGCATGTTCTTTACATAAGAGTTTTTAACTGAATTATTGATGTTGCCCGAGAACCACATTGGGTGAACTCTGTTTGCTGGGATACCAAAATTTCAATTCTATTTTGGTGCTTTAGCTTCGTTTTCAAGTGTTACGAATAAACATTATCATGTCCCGGATTGTAGCAACGCGCACTTAGCTTCCCGGCAGCTAGCTGGAGAAATGAAAGATTGATCAGTCATTTTAAGCGTATAAAACTATTTTATTTTTTTCAGAAATAATTTTAATTTTTTTTTTAATTTTTGAAAGAACATTGCGCACACTAGGCAACTACCCTTCCCTGAAATTATTGGTACGAAATACCTTTTTTTTTATGTTAAAATCTGGAAATTTTACAAAGACTGTATGTACACCTTATAATTGCATTTTTCTTATATGTTATACTCTTTCTAGTATTACATGCAAAGAATTAAATATTTCACATTTTACTTGTTTAACGAACTCCTTTCGTGTTTGAAGTACGATATTATACTGCATGTATTTCTATAAAATTCTTCTACCAATGAAGAAAAACCTGTATTCTTTATTCTCTTATTTACCATATTAACATGCTCTAACTCAGGCCTTATTTCAATTCACATCACGGAAGTGTATATTCAGCACTTTCTGTTGTATATTTCGTATACAAAAAGACAGCATCTTTTGTTGTATACAGACCTGGATGCCTGTATAGACGTACTCTGTGATTATCATGCTATCTGCAAAGCGTTCGGACCATTCGATGCCCGCTGTGTGTGTATAGACAGTTGCCCATCTTACCAAGAGCCCATCTGTTCCTCCAACGGAACGACGTATGACAACACGTGTCTCTTTAAGCAGGAAATGTGTTTGTTACAGCTGAACTTCACAGTGCAGCATCCTGGGAGCTGTGAAGGTACCAGTGATCTTGTTATTTATGGTCTCTATTGCCACTAGTTTTTTTTTTTTTTCTATCAACCAAACAACCCTGAAAGAAGAAGAGTCACTGATGAAGTCTATTACAACGTATCGACGTCACAAATTATAATTACCACCAGTTCTGTTTGAAGCCGGTTTAAGGGTATAAACCAGTTTGAAATATCAAAGGACTTGTCCAGGTTATTAAAGCAAAGCCGATCTTTAACATATATCAAGCAAAAACAAAATTACGCGTACATTCTACGCTATTTAAAATAGAAAAAGGAACCGTTTTTATGACGTCAAATTGTCAAAAAGGTCATAAGGAGACAGTCCATAGATGATGACTTCAACTCTCTCGTTTGCTTGTTTGTTTGTTTGTTTTTTACATTTGCATTTCTGTATCACTTAACAGGATTCCCATTTCAGCGCGATCGGCGTCACATGCCTCATATACCGTCATTAGGATACTCTCACTGTGAGGTTATTCGTTTCCGACCACTTGTGTTCTACCCCGACAAAACCATCCAAGTGCAGATTACTGTCAATCACATCGATACCAGTGACAAGACCTATGTCCACGATGCTGCTGTGTCATGGATTGAAGATGTGACCTACGAGCAATTCACTGCGTGTGTAATGGCGGCTGGTTTCAATGAGCGCAAGTCACGTGCTAATGTGTCCATAGACTGGATAGCTTATCAGGGAGCCCCAGTGGGTGGGGTCACTGGAGAGGTGCGCATGTCAGAGTGGTGGACTGGAACAACATGCAAGACAGTGAATTTTCCCTCGGTAAGCATTTTTTTTGTCTTGGTTTATCAAAGTTTTGTCTGGTTGCCCGAGTTCCCAAAAATATCATGAGTTTGTAAATTTTGCATGTCTTGCACCTGTTACTCCAAGACTCAGCGATATTAAGTAATTAAAATAAGTTCAGCTCATATTTCAGTCATTTCAATGCATACTTCTGTGCACTTGCTCAAAACTGGCTTAGCTTTTTTTAACATGCAAAGGGATAGAAAGGATGAGGTGTTTCACTACAATACGTGAACAATCTACATAAGTATTAAAAGTTTCGCTCAATATACACTATGTTAGACTGTTATTCTCACAACTCGGTTCGGCTCGGTTTATTATACAACCAATTCAAAACTAACAAACATCTGTGTTTCATCAGCCTCGGCCTACGGCTCGGCTCAAAACACTTACCCCGACCTTGATTATTACGGATATTCCAAAACAAAAAAAAAACAGTAATTGTTTTTATTCACTACAGGGCGTCCTTATTTACAAAGTTTGATAAATGCATTTTTTCTTTGTGGGTTTAGTTTTCAAAGGAGCCTTCAGTTTTTGTAACCGTTGCGCACCACCATGCAGGACTGAAGAGAGACGCTGCCAGTATTTGGTTGGAAGACATTTCGCAATCGTCATTCAAGATATGTTTGAGGGAGCTACAAAATTACGCAGGCTCACATGAGGATGTTTACGTTGTATGTAGTGCACTTCTTTTTTTTTTTTTTAATTTTAGCGTCCTTTTTTTTCTCAGCATTTGTTGTGCGTCGATTTTTGCTAAATAATGTTGTTGTCCAACGCTTTCTTCTTCTTTTTTCTGTTTTCGTAGAACTGGCTGGCTTTTTCGTCACTTCACAAGCCCATGTTCTCAGAACACAGCTCAATTTACTTTGCAAACTCTCAGAAGCCTGCAGCCTGGAACAACAATGCATTTTGCAAGGTCAGGATAAACTATATCTCGCTGAACGTTAATTTCATGTCATGTTTTTACCATAGATTACGTTAATTTGACTACTCTTTGCTTCGATTTCATTAATTAATTGTATGTTCATTTGTTAGGATATTTCCTTCACCAAATTGTACAATAATGCCCCAAGTGTATTTGTATCAGCGAATCACACTTCCAGTGGGGGAGGACTGGATCCAACGCACAACTCGATAACCGCCTGGGTTGAGGTGAGTCAGAGACCGCTTGGTGATCTGAGCGACTGCAACTTGGAGGCGTTGAACGATAGTTGCGATCTTGTGAACCTTGTTGAACTTGGCAATGGCAATGGCAATAAACCAATAACGGTTATGATGTATAGGAAGTGTTTCAGTTGTAATAAATCAAGAGCCACAATGGCTCTCTAATGAATTAAATAGACTTATGTTAAAAAATAATTGAACTAACATCATGGCTTCACACCACATACTCAATGGTATCTAAAGTTTTGGTTCCATACGTCAAAGCTCCTTTACTAACGTCACATCCCATCGTTTTTCAGGGGGTTAGTGAGAAGACTAAGAGAAAGAAAGACTAAGAAAGATTCTAAAAAAAAAAAAAAGAAACACGTTGCGTTCAAATTGCAAAGTCTTTTCTCAGAGGTCATCGCAGTAATTTGTACTTTTACGCTAAAGATTGTTACGTTAAGGATACTTTAAGCAGTTACAATGAGATAGCGACTAATCCTTAGTAATCTTCGTAGTTTAAAAGCAGACGAAACTGTATTTCAAGGTACCAACAGCAGTCAGTAGAAGAGCTAAATTTTCGCCCAGACTAAGAATGAGAATTTAGGATCCGCGAATTTAAAAAATGTACACATTCACATGTCATTTTTTCTTTTTTTTTTACTTAACAGTACATCAACACAACAGGAGCTCGAGTGTGTTTAAAGGAATTGTACGAGTCAAAGTACGACCCTCTCTCTGTATCATATACTGTCTTGTCAGGTAAGAGCCAAATCCCAGATACCACCAAAATATTATTACATACTTATACGGTGTATTATAAAAGCGGCAACCAAATTTGAACTAACAAGCTCTAAGCCACTAAGAAAAAAATCTTCAAATCCCTTCTTTACTTTAGGAGCCTTCACCACACTTTACCTTTAGAGGGAGGGTTTTAAGAAAAACTATCCAGCAAACACACCTGAAATGAAAAAAAAAACCCTCCCAGCAAGCTGAAAGTCGAATATTTACAGCAAAAAGTCACCATACACGAAGTTCAATCACGGCCTGTAGTAGAAAACTTCTACGTACAATCATCATCGAACCGCCCACTGAACACCCCTTTGCGAGGTTATAGGTCTCTTCAGTTTCAGCAATTTATGGCTTACGATCTCTGGGGTTAGTATTTCTGTCTTTAAGGGGAGAATCAGAAAGAATTTTGTGTTCCGTTAAGCTTATTTATTTAATATGAGATTTCTTATCGGGCTCGGACGGTTTAAGGTATATGTCTCATATTATCTGATAGAAAATTTTACCGTAAGGTGTTTATTTTATTTGAGGGCAGACATAGGAAAGCAAATAATAGCCTTTTTTGCTACCAACTGACAACTATAAATCTTTAACCTACACAAACTTTGCGGTGCCGGTGTTCAGGTGCTGCGCAGTACATTCACTAAGAAACGTGCGATAGTCTGTCGGCTTAATACTGAAGGGTCTGTCGTTAGAAGAAAGTAGAACTAGCTTTTATATTTTAGATAGTTCTTTCAGTGAGGATATGATAGAGAGAGTAAACAAAAGCAGTTCAAGCGGAATTCTGGGGACGAGCTTTGGAGACAAAGCAAAATTCTTGAAGGGCAAGTAATGAATAAGAAAATGAACAACAATTAAATAGAACATGAACTACAAGCCCGCCTGAACTGTTTCTAAAAAAATCTCACGATCTGTAGTGTCACGACTGTCTGTTTTGTGCTGTTATGAATGAATAATAGACAGATAAATTAATTACTTCTTGAAAATTTTTATTCAAAGATCCACAAGTTAATTCTAAATTACAATCCACGCACTGGATCGTGCGAGATCCACTCACGCAAGTACAATCGGCTGAGAACATGGCAAAGTTCAACAAAGAAATTCAAATCGAGGCACATTCTGTAGCTTTCCAGTTCACGCCGATGTCAAAATGTACAAAACGTCTAAGAAAACTTTATTATACAAACGTTTTCTTCTAAAAACGTACTTTCCTTGACCATTTTGTACAGAATATACCTCAAATTTCTTCAGATACTTAGCTGGCTTGACCCTGAGGATACTCCGGATTTCAAGTGACGAGGACGATCGAAGGACTTTTTTGGGGTTTGAAATTTTCGATTTTGCAATTTTGGGATTTTTTGGGCGGAAAAAGTTTCCATGCATTTTTTGGATGCCTTGATTTGAGAAGGGATTGTTTGGGGCGTACGTAGTTCTGCAATAACGTACATCCAAACTTCTTTTTGAAAAATTTTTCGTGTTATATCATTTAATGCTGTCTGTAATTTTTAAGGCTCATAAATTCGTCAAGGGATTTCTGAGGGGGTTTTGTTGGAAGTCCCAGGGATTTTTGCCCCAATTCGACCACCTCCGTCACTTGAAAATCGAGAGTACCCCCCCCCCCCTGGGTGCCTTGGTTCTTCCAAAAACAGGCCAAGCCCTCCACCATGCAGAAAACAAGGTTTAATTCTACGAAGAATGATTTCGTAAGAAAATAATGGTTTCGTTTGTCTACAAAAGGGAAACTGAGACTTCTTTTGAAATTTCTCTTGCCATTAATCGTGTTTTGTGGGGGTACTTTCCACCTTAAAATAATAATAAGAAGAAAACCTTTGGTCTTGTTGAAAACCACCGCATAGTAAGCGCACCCAGCCATTTTGTTGAAGGTGTTAAATCCGTTTCTTCCCCTACCCAATCTAAAGCCTTTTGAAACAATAGGGGACAAAACTCTGTGTTAGAGGGGAAGAGACTCATGTCTACTTAGTCCTACCCTAAATAAACGTACGGACGTAGGTCCGTACAGTGACGTCATAACCAAATTTTCTCGCGCCGATAAGTTGCTAATTTCTGTAGTATTTATTAAGGCTCCGCTATAAGGCTTATTTAGCCAACTGAAAATCATTAAACATAGATACAGCTAAAGTATTGAATAACACATATATTATTAGGACGGTTCTTAAGTAGTCCCAAACCGGATTAACCTAACCCATGAAAGCGTAGCTGACATTGCCAGGGCTGGAAATTGCGACCGATACGGTCGCATTTGCGACTTAATTTTTCTTATTTGCGACTAGAAAAACGAGAGTAGTCGCAAATTTGCGACTAGGTTTTGCCTTAACTGATACGAAATAAAAGGACTAGCACTTGAATTTTTGCTTAAATAAATTTAGAAATAAAAAGATTCATTGAAGCAGCGTCTTATAATTTTGTTACAGTCTGAAGGTTTACCGTAATTTACCTGGAATGCATACACGTAACGATGTTCCTTCAACAGCACGCCATTTTAGCGGGTTCTGTAAACATGTACATTGCAGGCTCATATTTCGTTTTGATTTGCCCCTGACAGTCGTTAGTCACTGAGCAAGATCGAAGGAACAGAAATAAGCAGAAAAACTGGAGTCAATAACTTTCGTTGGTAAAAAATGAGTACTTAAGGCTTCATTGTTTCTTCGTTTGACAGTAACGGTTAGTTTAAAAAAAAAACGATTTACATGTAAAATAAATCGGTTCCAAGTGGGTTGCGAATCTACATATACATGAAAACGAGGTTTAGCAAACAAAGATGGCGGAATGTCCGCATGGGACGTATCGTCGTATTGAATGATTCAGTCCTTCAGGGTTCTTTGAATAATCACTGTAGTAACACCCCTGATACTTCAGATGTAAAGCTTAATATATGAAAGAATTCGTTACTTGTTCTGTCATCGGTGGAAAACCTGCAAAAGGTAAAACTAAAGGAATTTAGTTACGTAACGTAACCTATAACCATGTCGGATGTCCGCCCAGTACAAATGTTATTGCTATTTTGCAGAGATTGGAGGCATTTAAGAACTGCAGTTTCCTGCTGTAATATCTGTTCATGATTTGGAAATCTATCGCTTTGACTAAAATAACAGACACCAATTTATGTGCCTTAACGCAGGTTCAACTTGATCGTTTAGATAAACTGGTGTTGTCCGAGATGCTAAACGTTCTGTACTATTAAGTCTCGAAATGACATGAAAGCTGTTGAAAGAATGAAAATTAAAGCGTTAATCATTTAAAAGCCTACTTATTTCTTGATTAAATGGCCTCAATTAATTTCGCGACTAACATTTTCAAAGTTGCGACCAAATTTTCGTAACTAGTCGCAAATTTGCGACCAGACATTTTTTTTAATTTCGAGCCCTGATTGCAGGGGTGGATTTTCTTTAAAGACGCCTTTAATAGTGTTATAACTTTTAATTCGCATTTTTTTTCTTTATATGCATTAATAAGTATATTCTCCATGTATTTTACTGTGTTAGCATGAGATAAGAACTCAGTTGGATCCTTCTATTATTAAAGGCAAGGAAGATATAGAGGGACGATTACTATCCAGGGAATTGGACATCCTGATTCCAGCTAAGGTTATATCTTTATCCTAGGTATTTGCCAGCCAGGTTGGAGCTATTTTAGTGGCTACTGTTACTTTACAAGTCGCACTTGTAGCTCATGGATCACCGCTGTATCAAACTGTTCAGCAATGAGTTCCAATTTGGTAACAGTTCATAACCAAGATGAAAATGTTTACATTCAACATCGACACAACGGAGAGAGATCCTGGATTGGACTTAATGACCGAAGTGTGGAGGGCTCTTTTGTGTGGACAAACAAAGAAATGAGTAGTTTTAGTTTCTGGGCGCCGCAGCAACCGAACAACTGGAGAAATGAAGACTGTGTTCACACTCTTGGCGCAAAGCATGGTTACACTTGGAATGATGTGCCTTGTCATAACTGCTATAATTACACTTGTTTTAAAGGTACATGAGATTATATTGTTTAGGTACCAAGATAAGAAATAATTATGTTTTTATGACCCTCAGTTAGCCCATATTACCCCAAGGCATTCAACTACAATAAAGAAAGACCTATCAGAAAAAAAAATTCTTGAAACAAATCAGAATCCGACTGAAAAAGATTGAGAGTGGTTTTGTTATTGAAAACATTGTCATTAACCGTTAGTAAGCCAGAGACTCTGGTAGATTTCGTTGGAGACTCTCGTTTGCCATTTACACAAATCATTCCCATTTACTGTCAAAGAAAATGCCCACAAAGCCTGAAATCTGTACCAAAGAGGAGTTTAAAGAAATAGAAAACGAAATTTCGTTTAAACATTTCGTTCACGTTAATTCTGACTCTGTTTCCCACAGGGAGGAAACGAAACCTGTTTTTTTTTTCAAAAAAAAAAAAAAAACATTCTTGTAAATGGCTCAACGAATATGAGCTCCACAAGGCAAGCTTTTTAAGATCCTTTTTGCGAGTCACGTTCTCGCCACAATTTATTTCTCTTGACGGTTCACCCGTAAGACTAAAGAATGTTTAATCTCTACAATGTGTGATTTTCCCTTTTAGACTTAGATGAATGTACCACTGGTTCCCATTCTTGTGACGTCAATTCCGTATGCCAGAATACCGTGGGTTTATACACATGCTCGTGTAATGCCGGGTACACAGGAGATGGAAAACCTTGCAATGGTATATTATATAATAATTCAGGCAAAGCACGTCCACACGAATCACAAATCTTTTTTTACCCAGATTTGTGCAAACTCTGAGAGGGTTTAAAAACATGCGGTTTAGGTGAGCGGATTCACTGGTTTCGCATGGACAAAAGGCCGATTCGTGTAAAAAAAAAAAAAAAAAAAAAAAAAAAAAAGGCTGTTCTATGTAGTCTAAAGCTAACGCTTGACACTTTCACTTGCTTTATTTGCTTTTTTACATAGACCAGCGACCATATGTAAACTATCAGGTAGATATAATCTCCGTGACTCTTAAGCCTTGTGGATTCCACTTTCTCATGCAGATATCGACGAGTGCTCCACCAACTCTCACAGCTGTGACGCCAATGCGGTCTGTAACAATACCGTGGGATCGTACGCATGCGCATGTAAAGCAGGGTACACAGGAGATGGAAGGACATGCACTGGTAAGTTGTACAAAAAGTAATGAATATATGTATCTCTGTTTCTTCTGGGAAATCGAATTAGACTGGTCACAGTCCCCTATTTTTCCGTAAGACCGCCGAGATCGAAGACTTTGCGTTACAGGCGGCCATCTTGGATAAGTGTCAAATCTACTTAGAGGGAGGAGGACGGTTTTCTCGCCTCTCTGCCTCCACGGCTATAAACCACAACGCCCGCTCCCTCGGTGAATGGCTGTGACTAGAATGGATACGCCAAAGTCAGATTGTGATCTTCAATCAAAATACATGATAGGAGTCTTGCAACTTAAAGCAGTAAATAAGAGAAGAAAGAAAACGGAAGAAAGCAATAGGTAGTATGTAGGACTTGAACCCGCGTCATTTGATGTATAATCCTTATCCGTAATGATCTCTTATAGTGACGCATTACCTGCTGTAGTTCAACCGGACTTTTCACAGAGCAAACTGGAATAAAAAACCTCTTATTAATTCAAAATAATTCTGCGTTTCTGATTGGTTCTAAATATTCCCCAGCTAATTCTTCATAACCAGCTACCGTTGGTCAAATTTGAGAGATGTTTGTAGTTATCCTGTCAAAGATGAGACTTGCATTGTAAGGCATCCGCGTAAACCCAGGGGAGGTCAGTCGCGCCGCCGTTTCTCCTGACTCGACTGAGACCCCGGAAACCGCATATTTTTTCTTGTTTTCGTATGGACGAGGCCTTAAACCACTCTGGAGCGCGGTTTAAAGAGGCTGGGTGATTTAGTTTTGGTGATGCTGGAGAAAATGGCGAAGAAGAAAAAAAGCCGAACTACTACCTAAAAACAAAGGAAAAGTAAACAACAAACATTGGACTCGACTCATGACAACAGCTCTTGAAGACAGATTTTTTTTTTTTGGAAGAAACCACCTCAGAGAGCAGCATGATATGGAGCCTGAAGGCATCGCACAAAGTTTTAGAATCTTAAGAAAGTGTCAGAACAAATTTGACTGCCTTATTTTTGAAATGTTTTTTATCCAAGGACTGAAACCGACGCTTAACAAACAGTGCGATTCAATTCGCGCCAAATTATTTGTTTAGAGTAGTTCTTGTTAACATTGTTTTATTTCCATTGTTTTTTGACTTTATAAATATTTTTAGCACTTTTTACATTTTTACATATTTTATCACATTTTAGCGTTCACCACATTTTTATCTATTATAACTTGTTTTTAACTTATTTATGCTAATTTAGAGAACTTTTATACACTTGAAAATGATCTCGGAGAGGTCGAAACGTCGTGATTTTTTATCGCTAATATTTATCTCAAAAAAGATAGATATTCTATAGACTAAACATGCCCTCATATCCTGAAATTCCGAAGAACAGGCAAATGTTATGAAGACGACAGAAACTTTTCATCGATGAAGGGAAGCATGATTAAAAGTGTTGAAATATCTTGAATTTGTAAAATAATTGTTTGTTTCTGCTCTTGTATGATATGAAGACGCAGCTGCTGATCTCGGGGGTGGAGAGTTAGAGGACGGAGGCCGAATCCAAATTGATCAAAGTTACTACCATCAGGCAGATGCAAAATCTCTTATCCTTAACCCCGGCTTTACTACATTTTTCTAGATATCGACGAGTGTTCTACCAACACTCATGGCTGTGACGTCAATGCGGCGTGCAACAATACTGTGGGATCGTACGCATGCGCGTGTAAAGCAGGATACTCAGGTGATGGAAGAACATGCAATGGTGAGCCGTTTTGATATTTTTCTAAAGGTGATTTAGAAGAAAGGAAATAATATCTTTGATTCCTGAAAATTGGCTTACTCGAGTGCAGACGAAAAAGATTTTTGGTTGGTCAGACAACAACAACGACGACTGGCTTCTTAGAATAGCTGTTGCAGGTCAAAATTAAACTCAGGTTAAACTGAGATGTTTTAACCTAGGTTCATTATCGATTTCCTTTGTCTCCTCGCCCTAATTATTGATCATTGATTAGGGTTAGGAGACAAGGTAAATCACCCCTGGAAATTTAGAAACAACCTAGGTTTAAAAATTTTACCTGAATTTAATTTTGACATGTCTCATAGCCACTGGGGTCGGGACCGCCGGTTTAGGAATGAGGGTGGAATGCCTGCGCAGATGGGACTGTTATTAAAATGTTACAGAAAAACTAAATGTATGATTGTGTTTTCGAGAACAGAGTAAATTTCGCGTTTCTCGTTTCTCTTTCCAATCTAGCAGGTTGCGAATAGCCCGGCTCCTTGCTCTTCAGTGTACAACAGTTCATCAGCCTCTATGAGGTTATGAGATCGCTTGCTAAATGCAACGAACGCCTATCCTGTTAGCTTCTAGGTTACACGGGCCTAAAATCACAGAACAAATCTCAGGGAAAATCGCCAGTAAAGACTGGCCTGCACTACGCACTTAAGGAACCCTAGGCGAAGGCAATCCTTCCCCCACACCCTTCGTGTTCCCTTAGTAAATACAACTTGTCTAGACGATACAAACTCACCCAATGTAAGTGCAACGATTTTTGACACCTTTTTTCAACATGCATGATTATGTTATTTCATTCCGTCTTCGTTCTCTCCTGCTACCTCTTTGCAAAATGGGCGTGATTAAATAAATATTGTTATTCTTCTAATTCCAGATATTGACGAGTGCGCCAGCGGTACTGATGACTGTCACAGTTCACTTGCTTCCTGTACCAACACAGTGGGATCCTTTAGTTGTACATGTAATAATCCTTACAACGGAAATGGCAGAACTTGCAATCTTCCGTCAGGTAACGAGAAAGGTGTTTTGTTACCAAGCCCTTAGTCACTTGTGATTGATGCACCTTGCGCTGACCTCGACTGCTTAAACAGTGCTTTACCATCAACATTCATTGGGTTTTGAAAAGATACCTTTTGAGATCGTTAACTACCGTGTGGTCACGGGGAATACCTTTTTTTTGTTAACGAATAGTTGTGCAAGAAACGGTCCGGCTTGAGAGATCGTCATTATACGGCTCGTCTTGTGGCATGGGCAAGTCTACTTTAATGCATTTTTTTACTAGCACAAGTGAAAAAGTTACGTTGATACCCCTAATGGGTGATAGTGTTTTCCTCCTGTGATGTTGTTTGTTGTTTGCGGAGGGTGTAGTGGGGAATTTAGGACATGAAAAGTCGCCGTTTTTTTAGCTCGAGCTGATGTACAGTAAGTGAAACGTTGCAAAGTTATACTCAACTAAAAAATTTTCCAATGCCTAGCGACTGATGTTCTTTTTCTTCTTTTGTGCCAGAATGTCAGAACTACGGGAGTCTCACCAGCAGAACCCGAAGGACTTGGTATAACAGCTACAACTATCATTGTGATAACAGGCTTGCCCCCGGATGGTTCCGTTTCCAGGGGTCTGCCGGCACCAGAATGGCAACATCATGCCCATCTTTCCGAAGTTGTGGTACCGCTTATCCCGGCTGGCTAACTGGAGGACACCCCTCAGTAGCGGACGGTCAGGTCACCAGGACGGTGTATTTTAGAGGTTATTCCAACTGCTATTATTACTCAACAAGCATCAAAGTGAGAAATTGTGGTTCATATTATGTGTACTATCTTAATGGTACACCTAATGGTTGTTACCTACGTTATTGTGGCACTTCCTAGACACAAGATGCAAACAAAGTTTTATACATATTATAAAATTTCAATAATTAAAAAATAGGTTTTATTGTAAAAAAAAAAGCCATCTAAAGACATCTAAAGACTGCACTGAACTTCAATATCTCTATCTGTATAACTTAGCAAAGAAAGAAAAAAGTGAGGTAGGAAAACGTTTGCCTTAGCAATCAAAAGCAGGTTTCTTAAAACTTAAGGCAAGGATAAATATATTTTTAAGCCGTTTTGCAGATTATAGTGCATTTAATAAATAATCCATAGAATGTTAAGTGATAGAACGCATTACTACTAATTACTGACTCCAACAACGCCATACAATTGCTAAATAAACTACCGTGGACAACGCTATAGTTAAGATGTGGGAAGGAAAGGGTATGAAACTGCCTACTTATTTTTTGATCGGTCCAGGGAAGCACTCTGTGAAATCAGAAGCGAAATGGATATAAGGACTAGGGGTACAGTCAACTCTCGCCTTGCGAACACCCTGCTATTACGGGCAGGGTCGGCAATAGCAACAGCAGCTAAATCCCTCCCTATTGTGAACTCTTAATTGTTTGCTATTAAGGACACTAACTCGCGGTAACAAGAGTTGACCACACATGGTTGAGCCCTGATATTTGGACTATATCAAAATAGGAGTTTCGTTGAATAATAAAGGCACAATTTGGTGGCATTAATAACCTCCCGCCTGCTCTTGTACGTTGGCGTAATTTTACTTACTGCCAGAATCCCTCAGACTTTTCATTTCTTGTGCAAATGAGGGCTTTGTTTTTTAAACTTCAACGGGATTACCAATTATTTATGACGGATTAATCGAAATGAATTCTGGTCTAAGCAGTAAAAAGACGTCATCTCGTATCATCATTGCACAAGGGATATGGAGAGAGGACCTATTAAGATCGATTTAAGAATATTAAAGAAGATACATGTGACATCTTAGATATAATTACCTCTGGACAACTGGAAAAGACCGTGTTAAACTTCTGTCTAGTGATATGACGAAGCAGTGAATGAATAAAATGCGTTTGCCAGTTGATTGTTTTACCTTTTCATGTTTGGTATGCATTATAACTGGAAACAGGGAGAAAAGAAGGTATAAACGGCAGAAGGGAGTTTGAGGTAGGAAGAGCGGGTAATAAAGCGCACAACTGAGCCATTTTGAGGGACCGAGGTTAGGCGACTTGTATCTAGCGTCCGTTACAGATAAAAGAATTAAGGCAATAGGGATCTTAGGATTGAGGTTTTCCAGCATTTCCCGAGAACCGCGAACGTCAAGAAGTCACGTGACTAGGACCTTGCCGTCAGGTTTGCGGTTTGAGGTTCACGTTTGTACGGCTAGATCACGCTCCAGAGGGAAGGGATTTACCGCAAGGTTTATTGCACCCTAAAACATCAGAATTCCACGCTTGAGAAGAAAGACGACTTTTAGAACTCTTTTGCTTAGTGATAATCGAATTCTATTTAAAAAAAAAACGCAATTTCGAAGACAATTTCTCAGCTAAAATAGAGGTAAGTGGAAAAAAACAAACAAAAACAGCAGCCGCGAGCTACCACCCGCGAATCTTAAACCCCAAATATGGGCAGACGGGTAACGTGGACCGGGCGGTTCCACTGTGTGATGTCACAAGTAAGATAAGCTTGTAAGCTTTCGTATCACTCGCCTGAAGCAAAAATAAATATACATTGTGTAACTTTTGCGTGTGCTGAAAAGTGAAAAACCCTATAAATGCTTCTGAACTGTACGTTTTAGAAAGGGAATTGAGCTATAATCCCCTCAAGCGTTACCAACTGAAAATTTAGCTCGCTCATATTCGCGACGGTGGGTTTAATTTTACTGTGGGAAACAAGTGTGCAAGTCGCGTAGCACCCTTATGAAGCGAAATGAGATGTCAATCCTGTAATTTTTGCGCCATGGCCAAAAATTCCGGACGTGGCGCCCGCGAAACGGCAGCGGCTATCTCATATCTCCGAAACAAACATGGCGATTAGGTTTACAAAGAAATGTATGGAGCGAAAAAATATAATTGAGGATAGAATAATTTCTGGCGTACCTGTAACATTTCCCAAGTTGGAATCCGTTAGAAGAAACAACCGTGATCCCATGTTGTGAATGTCAAATCTACACCAAACCGTTAACACCGTCCTTTTTTAGTGCGATTTTAGCGCTACTCCCGCTCTCTTTAGCCTTCTATTTTACGCGGAAAATTCCAGAAGTAGCAGTCTTCCATTGCAGCTGGCCATGTTTCCGTGGGATGGATTAATTTTGCTAAGTTCATTCCTCAAAGTCCAAATCATGTTCCACAAACACAGCGATTTTCAGGTCGATTGATAACGATTAACAGCGTCCTTTTTGGCGATGAAAACACACAGTAACACATAAATATAAAACTGCAAAAGCAGAATCACTCAACCGTGAAGTTGCGAAAATGAGCTCATGGTAGCTCGATTTTTTACGCGAAAAACTCACTTCTTCATGGCGTTCGCCAGCTTCATTGGGTCGCCATTTTGATATCAAAATAAAGCTTTAAGCCAGGCCTTCAGACTCCGTTGAGAAATGGGGAGAGTGGTTAAACAATCAGGTTGGTCAGCGTTGTAAAGAGCGGGAATTTTGCGCGCGTACGTTTACGTTCTAGTTTTGGATTTCGTTACCAAAAAAAAAAAAATGTCGGACCGGTTAGAAGGTTATGATCTCAGTAAGTTCAAACAAAACATTTCTTTATCAACTGAACATTGCCTGAATTACGTGAAACAAGATTGTATTGATGGAGATAACATTGCTTTTACGGTTAACATTCCGAACGAGCACCTTAGAAGTTGGCGTGACCTTCGAGAGGAGGGGGGCTTGTTGTGTCAATTCTCCTACGTGGAAATTTTGAATGCCATGATTGACGAATACGGCGTTAAAATTAAGGAAGACTGCGCAACTGGAAGTGAACGCTTTTTGATCGCCATGGATTTCGCCATGTTTGTTTCTCTATTATTATGGAGAAAGCCGCATACCGCTGCGCGGGCTCAAATTCCGCCATTTTGTCCGGAATTTCTGGCCATGGTACGGAGACGTGAGAAACCCTATGAATCCTTTCAGACAATACGTCCCATTATTGATTCTAGAAAGGAAATTGAGATTTGAACAGGCTGCCATATTAAGCATGACAGCCTGTTTTCTCATTCGGGTCACCATTAATTATCTTTCGTCTTTAGCCGTTATGGAAAGCTTCATCTTAACTCACATCTTTCTTCGCCGCTCTCCAATACTCCTGGCATGAATAAAAACGCCGAGGTCACGCAGCTGTTGTACCGTTTGAACTAATTCTAGCTTAAGCTGTATTGCTTTGACCTCCAGATTTGTCTGTTGGTAAACTAAATACCCCTAAGGCCTTTCCCAGCTTGCCTTATTAATATCTCCCCGAAAGTCATCTTTATTGCAAATACCGCTACCCATATAAAGATACTGAAGTCATCAATGAAAATTCGAGTTCCGTGGCAAGGATGAGAATATCGTCATGGGAGGGAAACCAACACAGGCATGGATTCTGGATGCCATGCAGTGGATAGGCAAAGAAGTTCCAACTGTACATGTATACTTCTTTCTTGACTTGTGTGTCTCAGTGATGGCAACGAACAACACTAGAAACAGGATTAACCGTTCAACACCACCTTACTCCAAAGTTAAAGGGGCTTTGTCACGGCAGTCCAGTTCATTGTGTCTCCTGAGCATTATTCTTGAAGTTGCAAGCAGCAGGGATCAACTTTGAAAAACTGTTAGGCTGAACAGTTTTCAAAAATACTAATTTCAATCCGTTTCAATCTTCTTCAGTTTTGCCCATCCGTGACATCTGTTGTTTCTGTTATGTTATTTTAACCTTCCTTTAAAGTTTTAAGCGGTTATTTTTATGTTTCTCTCAATTTAACGGGCATTTTGTAATTTCCTAATTTGGCTGAATTTCATGACATAGCTCCTTTAACAGCAAATGCCTCCGAGAGCGTATCAAGCGAGGAATGATTTTGGATTAGAAGAGCTCGTAGAAAAGGCCTATGCCACACAAAGTGAATATGTGATCGGCACAGTCTTTTCCTCCGTGGAAACCTTCCTGTTTTTCTCTTAGCCTGCTCTAAATCGTTTTTTTAATTACTGATTCGCCCCAGTAAGACCCTGCAGGCACTTACAGATTATCTTACATTGGACCAAGAATGTGATCCATCATAGTGGGGTGTAAATTCTAGTCATATCAATAGTGTTATAGATCGGAGCTGATTCTCTAATACAACAACATTGACAATCTGAAATGTAAAGCCACAAAGAGGACCAGAATGTTATGTTGAATTCATTGCATTAGTTTCTATTATTCTGAGAAGCTCAAGAATCAAGGCAGTCGACTCGTCAAGGCGAACAAAAGACCCTTGATAAAAGCTATCAATACAAATTTAATGGTTGGAAAAGTTGTTCGTTAAAGGAAAGGAAACGGTAAAGAAAACCCATTATATACTTTGTCATACGTTTCATACATGAGCCTTAGGCTCGGATGATCGGCGCAACCCCATCCCACGTATTGACATAAATAAATTGGTTAATTGATTTCTTGATTTCTTGATTTCTTGGTAACCTTTTGGGAAAGAAATTTTTAATAGTAAAGTGTAAATTTTTTTGATCGCCCTCGGACTGGGAATAATCAGCTCTATGAGGCGCATCAGGTAAAATAAAGGGCATGTAATGAGTGACATTCAAGATTAAACCGATGACTATCTGTTAACAACAGCGAAAAAAGATCGCGGGTTCGAGACAGGAATGTAGCCATGCATGATTGCCAAGTGAAGCCAGGCACTCAAAAAAGAATACTTCCGGGTGAACATTCTGTTCCCTGGAGGGCAAATAAGTGTGAGGGGGGAGAAAACAAAAGGAGCCTAGGTGTGTTCATATTAGTTTTAAGGTTGTTGCATTTTTAGGCCACTACAAAGTGAATATAGTTATGTCAATTCTACAAAGACTGTCCAAAAATAGATATATCCATTTTAGGAAAATTAGTGCTTTACTTCTCCCTTTACTGTCAACGCAACAGAAATAATGACTTTCAACGAACACAATAGAAATATTATTTTCAAGAAAAGAAGTATTGATTTAGTTAAAGCAAGATGTCGGGAGAGCAACACGTCCCGCCTGTCCTCTTCGAAATTTTTGCTGCTGCTATGCTTCTTGCTCAAGGAAGTCAAGGTACACCTACTTTAAAATATTTTTTTGTTTAGTTAATACTCTTAACCAACATATTTCATAACGGTGCTGATAGTAGTTAGCGTTTTCCAACACTGAAATTGTATGTTTCGTTGTAAGGAAGAAAGAAACATATCGGGTGGCGCGCACATAGAAGAAAATACTTCAAAGAATCTTACGCTCCCTGTTTTAACAATTCAAAACTAAAGTGAGTATTCTGTCTTTTAAAAACAGTTGTTTTTCTTTTACAGCCGCCAGTTTTAAATCTGGGAAAATCAATAATATCACTGCCATGAGCTCAGGGTTATTTGCTTGCGAGAAAATCACCTTCGAGGAACCATTCTCTGGAGGGAAGCAAGTGAAAGTGTTTGTTTCACCTGGTAACTCAACTAATGGTGCTGTTGTTTGGGTGGAATTAGAAGATCAAAGTCAATTTCGCGCTTGCATCTACAAGTACAGCGATGGCTCGAATGCAGCTGCGGAATTAAACTCGATTGCTTTGGAATCTGCCCCCTCCGGAGCACAACTAGGAACCACTTCCTTGGACTCTTGGACGACAGGAACAAAGTGTAAGAAGGTCGATTTTCCTCAAGTTAGTTTAATTTTCAAAAGATAATTAGTAAGTTTACGTAAAAACTGGCCTTGATTAATTATAAAGAGAAAAGATCCTTGGTGGTCAGGCGGGGTTCTGATGGAGGATGTCACGTTGAATTACCGACCCATTTGGTCACTTAAGTTAAAGTTCACATATCTATATACTGTAAAATTCCAAAAATAAGCCCCGGGGCTTATATTTTTCAAAGACCCTTTTTGAGGGGCTTATGTATGGAGGGAAATTTGCGTTTCAAAATCGATTGGGCTGGCTTGTAGTGGGAAGGAGGGGCTTATTTTCGGAATTTTACGGTACCTAGGCAAATTTATGACTAAATCTATAAAACTGAATTTATACAGTGAATTTAATCTGACAATCATAGACCCCTGTAAAATCCTTCGAGAGATCGAGAATAAACCGATTCAGTTCCTCTCATGTTTCACTTCCCGCATGTGATAGTCTTTCACATGGTATGATTTGGCTCAGCCAATTGAATCCAAGCTGTCAATTCAGTGTCATCAAGCTGGCCTGGCTAGCTTGAGATGACGTTTAACCCGGTGCCTTTTCGATCCCGGGACCACAGTTAACCAGGCTGGCTTGATTGTTATGTAACCACAAAGTTGAGTTTCGTTGCGTTTAATGTAATGAGCTGTGCCTCTAACAGTTTGTGCGCAAACAAAAATACCCCCGCCCCCTCTCTCCTCTCTTTTTGACGGTTTCGTTATGTTAAGATATATTTACTCTTCAGTTAAAATATTTGCTTAGCCTTTGTGTGCTCCACATTTTAAAAATGGTACTGTTCAGTACCGCTCTAATATCATCGTTTAAGGTTAAGAAAACTTTTAATACAGTCATGGGTCACGTGAATTGAATGTGACGGAGGGTCTTTCCACTCTGAATCGAATTTTAGGCTCAACAGGAAGTCGGTGTCTAACTGTCGATAAAACAGGGGAAACTACGACTCAAATGCTTGGAAGAGCCGACACTTCTCTGTAGGACCAGGATCAAACCACTAACTGGTACAGCAGTAGATAAAACAGAACTAAACTTTAGTTCCAACAACAGCAAATTAGTAGTTTTCACCTTGACCATAAACCCGCGATCTATTTCAAAATTTGCAAGACATGTACAGCAAAACCTTTCATATTCAAAATTTATCTATTGCCTCTACAGTATATAACTAACAACTTAATGAACGATATTTTCGTAAATAAATATAGCTAAAATGCAATGATTAAAACGACTGTGGTGTACCTGTGTGAAAGGCGTTATTATGAATAGATGCCATCTGGTTGTAAATCAGACTACAGTTAAATAAGCTTTATTCACGGCAGCCGAAACTAATTATTCTTTGAAAAGTCAACATATATTAAAGTAAAATGTAAACAGTTGAACAGAGAACAACCAATCAGTTTTGTTTGCTCAGGAACACTGTTGGCAGATTTCTAAAATTATTAGCGGACACAAAGAAGCTAAAACCAACCAAACGTCAAGGCAAATATTTGAAGGCTACGTAGATATGAAATTCGAGGCAAATAAAGAATTCTTGGAAAATCTCACCTCACAGTCAGTTGCGCTGTTGCAATGTATTTCGATAAAGATGGAATGATGTCCTCTCATACACGGAACCCTTTCCACCTTTCCATAACCTGGTGGATGATATCAAGCATTTGAGAGGCGATAGGCCTTTTGCATTAGTTGATCACGTGATCAACCTTCGGTAAACACGAAAACAGTTTTCGCTACTTTTGAGATACATGGCTGAAAATTTACAGGTTACCTAATTTTAAAATACTCTTTCAGCTTGTGCTAACAAAAGTTTTCAAAAGCGAACTGTTTTCGTGTTTACCGAAAGTTGCATTGATCACGTAACCAAGTAATGCAAAAGGCCTATTACCACCTCACAAACGTAAACATGTTACCCCAGAGCTCTACCCCAGTAAGATCTTGGGATATTGTTACACCTCTAGGGAAAATGACCTACTCTCCTTAGGAAAAGTACCTCAATCCCTATTCCCATGATTTCAACACAATTATTCGTATCTAGTTCTTTGCTTTCATAGCAGGAGTTATGGGTTTGGAACATTAAGAACGGAAAACGTAAATTGACGATAAAATAGTCTGAAAAATTGCACCATATGTTTCTCGAATTATATTCAGTTAAAGAGCGTTTGTATATATGATATTAGACGAGAGCATTGTTTGAATTTTGTTTTTGCTTTTTGATCGCGCGCGCAGTCACAGAGTGTACACTAAGACATATTCAGGGAGAGCTATAGGTGAGGCCTTTGTTTAACAATAATAATCATCCTTGATTGCTATTGAGGACATTGAGCAACTAAACCCGATTTCCGTTTTATAATAAAGAGCATCGGCTTCGATTTCCCTTGAATAAATAGTATTAATTTTGCAATGATCGAGACGATTGGGTACAATGGGAAAATTCTGAATGTCAAACCCAATGCCGGAGCAGTACAAGGTCATTATTCCATTATTTTCAAAAGTCTGGCGACAGTCCAACAGCGTACTTGTAATTCGGTATGTCTAAGCTACCAATTCCATGCCAATTGTTCAATCTGGCTTCCCCAGTTAGTGTTACATCATAGACTCAATATCTATCTCTTTCATCTCTAGCATTTTATGGAACACTGCAGCCGCCTCCTCTGAGTTTTGCGAATTTATGCGATACGCATGTTGCTAGTAAATGTAATAATAAAGAGCCACAACAAAACAAAGTAACTACATGGAATTCTTCAATTGGTATTTGAGGAAAATAATGCAATACCCTAATTATGAAGAAAAATTTTGTCTGATTCAGGTGAAATTGTGAAACGTACTTACTTAGAAATTTAATAAATATTATTTCTTTAAGTTTCCCATTCTTCGCCTTTCAATACTCCTTTATATTTATATTTAATTTCAGCGTTTTTTGACCCCTCCAATCGTACTTGCGACTCCTAGTCACCAGTTTCCTGAGAGGCCTCAAGACGCCATGGCAGTGTGGGTGGAGGATTTGACAGAACACAGTTTCAAACTCTGTCTTACGGAAGTGAAAATTTTTGATGGACTTCATAGGGGCATCAAAATTGTGAGTAAAATGTTGTATCCACCAGGAGTTTCTGAGCTTTCATGATGCACATTTGCCCCTCATTGCACAAACAGGAAAATAGAGATATATACACAAGGAAATAACATTCTGGTTAAACCACTTTATAAAGGCGAATGCGATTCGAAGGGATTATATTGTTTAAAGTATTTTTTCTGTTTATGATTGACTTACTGACGGGTAACTTTCATAACGTGCTTCCGTTGACCAAATAATGAGTCACTTTTACGGATAATTGATTGTTTAGAAAAGGGGACAACAGAAGGCGTTTTACTTAGTTCGGCTGTTCATCTAGAGGTCCGAAATATGGCGAAAACTAACGCTTCCTAAAAACAAAGTAAAAATAGCAAAATATCACATGCGCGAAAAGTGATGACTACTATTTAAAGAATATCTCAGCTAGATAAATACAATTCCTGAAGTTACCGAGCAACATAATACATTTTTCCATGCAGACCCCAGGTATTCGGTTTATCTGGATTCCAGTGCGTGTATGATTCCAATTGCTGATGGTATTATGTTACATATAATTCCATCAGCAATTGGAATCATACATGCACTGGAATCCAGAAAAACCGAATACCTGGGGTCTGCATGGAAAAATGTGTTCGTAAGTAACAGGGGTTCGTTATCCTAAACACATCACTGTAAGTACGGCGAGGAATGCACTTGGCCTCGTTATACGGGGGTATTCTTGTTATAAGGGGTTTGTCAAGATCTGTTTCACCACGAGGAATAAATAAACAGCAAATGGAAATCGTTTTAAAGGAAACAAAAAGGAAAAACAACAAAATTTGACTCGTGTTTTATCCATACATGTACTAATCTTTCGACCGCACTCATTGAGACTAATCGTGAGACTAATAGTTGCTTGACTACTCTGATTCAAAATGTTACAGAGAACCACAATATGATAAACTTTGACGACAATTGGTTGCTCTGGTTACGTAATATGGTGTCAAAAGTGACGATTGCTTAAGGAGAAGGGTCGATGATGGCATAAAAACTAGTGAGATTGGGCTGCACGTGACTAATGTCAAGAGCTGAAGATAAGATGACATGGCTGCTGAAAGGTTGCTGGAGGAATAAAGGATTTCCGTATTTTGTACACTTTCAAGGGGTATGGTCATAATGTTTGCAAGGTGATATTAAAATTGTTCCACCAAAGCGATTATTTTTACGGTATATTTATTGACTTCCTTAGTTCGACCTTGTTATGCTGTGTCATTAACGAGCTACCAAGGGAGAATGAGTTAGCTCATTATTCACACTTTCTTAAGACTGTACAATGTTTGAGCTTTAATAAACCACCCCCACCCCTCACAATCCTCTCTCCTCCCCCATTAACGTTTTTGTGACATGCTTAGGTTTACAGGGATAAAAGTTTTAAGGAAGGCCAATATAAATGTGCTATGTCATAACATGACATAGCAGAAACTAGGAGAAGATTAGAAAGGCCCCCAATTCTCTCTTATGAAAACTCGAGGGCTCAGAGGCCCGAATTAAACAATTGAAGCAATGCAAGCGACCTGGCGGTTTGCTTTTGCCAAGAGCGGATTTTCGGTGCCAGCGTTCAGTAACTGATTAGTCAAATGATCTTGCCAGTCATAATCGGTTAAAATGTACAATACAAAAAAAAACGTGGAGACAAAGAAACAAGACTAAAGCAAAAATTGGGAAACGTGCGACACCTTAGTAAACAGGGAATTCGTACAGTGCTGGTGGCTTTGATGTCATAAAGGATGACCTTATCCTTTACTCCTGAAGTTCAGATTACTAAAAAATATTGTAAAAACACAATGAAAATACACCGGGGTTACATTGGGAAGTATATAGTGCTAACAAAAGGACATATTAGAAATTTCGAAAAGAAAAATGAACCAAAGTGTACTGAGGAAGATTGAATTAAATCATGCAAGTGTCGTTAGCAAGAATTTCAACTGGCCATTTTCTCTTAGAATAACAGCGTGAACTTCAATTCATTCAAATTATGACACTGCTCCCACCCAAGGGTGGTGAAATATATTTGGTCGTTTAGACCGATTATTTTTTATTAAAAAAAAAAATGTCTCAAAGCGTACTGTATAAAACAAATCCTGCGTTGAAAGCGCTGGGTAGGTGAGGTATGAACGAGGGAATAGGAGGTAGCTAGGCACGTTAAAGTCACCTTTTTGGGGATGGAACCGCCACTTGTGCGATCTTATCTCGCCATTAGCTCTCAGCTTTGGATTGTGGACAGTCCTTCAAGAACTTTTTGTTAGCTGTCACTTTCAAAAGGGATGAATTCGAAGAACTCGAATGGTCTAGCATTTTCATCTAAATTGAAACTATTCAGTTTTGGAGAAACGACTTTCTTTAGTAGCCTCCTACTTCTTTGTTGGTCTAAATGAGACATCACAAATATCAAACTCTGCTTAAAAGTTTAAAAGCTTTGGGAAGCTTAATTCGTTAAAAGGATTGAACGCTATAATCTTGTCTTAACTTCCAACACTTACACACAGAGAAACAAAGGGAAAAAAACTGACTCATGGAATCGTAGTGGTAATGCATTTCTTAAACAATCACTTTGTATGGCTATGGAATGGCAGCGATTGAACTTATTTCTACTTTTTCTTGATGATCAAGATTTTCTGTTTCCATTTTGAGAAAAGGGAATAAACCGTCAATGACCTTTGCAATATCAGACACAAAAGATGCTGCGTAACTCTTGACACTTTACTAGGAAAGAAAAATAGTACATCACGGGAACGTTGCATTAAAGCGAAAAGTTACAGTGAAACATTTAATATGCAGTTGGAGATATTGTCTATAGAGTAAAAGGGGAACTAGGTAAAGGAATAAGATAAGTATATGCAAAAATTCCCATTATTTTTTTGGGACAGATACTTAGTATGATGTATAAGTGAAGGGAAGATGTTTATTCAAAGCGTCAGTATTAAGCCACTAAGAGGCAAAACAGTGAGAGGGGGAGAAATGCTTGAAGGGAAAAGGGGCCTGAGGGAGTTCACGTAAGTTCTATCTTCTTTCTTTCTTTGGTCATTTTTCTGTGAAATCAGAATGATTCACTGCAATACTTAGGCCAATTCTCCGACGAGTGTTTCCCCCCTTTACTCGACCTTAACTTCAGGACTTTGATAAATTTTGTCCATTTTTGGTAATTTGGTGCTTCACTGCTCCATGATCTGTCCACGCAACAGAAATGATGCCTTCACGTAAAGACAATCTGTATATTATTCGCATGAGAGGAAGCATTTCCTCAGTTAAGCCAAGATGGTGGGAGAGCAACACCTTCCGTTCGTCCTCTACTCGGTATGCACTGCTGTGCTTCTTGCGCAAGGAAGTCAAGGTACCATGAAGCATTTGCTAATTGAAATATTTTAAGAATATGTTTTTAAAGCTGATATTTGATGGTCATTTTCTACGCTATAATTCATGAAAGATTTATTTCAAGAAAGAACGCGGGAATCGGGGGTGGGGCGCGCAAGGAAAGCGCAAGCTACTGATCTATGTTCAAGGCCATTGCGTAGAAGGCGTTTTGAAATTATTAAAAAAAATATTGCAGCCACCGTAAATAGCCCAGAGGCAACGGGAGCTTACTTTTACTAAGACACTTTTCTTCTCTTATAGCAATCAGTTTCAAAGCTGGAAAAACCAACATCACTGTCAAAATTCCAGGGTTGTTCGCTTGTGAGACAATCACATTTGCTGAATCGTTCTCTGGTGGAAAGCAAGTAAAAGTCTTTGCCTCCTTTGGTCACTCACTTAACAACCAGGCCCGTGGCAATGGTGCTGCTATTTGGGTGGAATCGGCAGATAGAACTCAATTCCGCGCTTGTATCTACGAGTACAGCAACGGCTCAAATTCAACTGCTGAGATAAACTGGATTGCGCTACAATCTGCTCCCAAAGGAGCACAACTAGGAACCACTTCCCTGGACTCTTGGACTACCGGAACAGAATGTAAAAAGATCGACTTTCCTCAGGTACGTTCCATTTAGCTATGATTACCTACAAGCTAGGTGCCCATGGGGGATTAACCTAAAAAAGGCAGAAACTGGTGAGTTATGTAAGGTATAGTTAAAGGATGTAACTCACGACCGCAAACGCGATTCCTCATAAGGAACTAAACCAGCTGTTCAATCAATAAATTTAGACAGAAAATTGACGTCACTTAAGTTTCAAGTTCAATTACCTGTATACAATGTACGTGCTATTATGCACGGACTTCATGATTTAACAGAAAATGACGATAAAAGTCTAAAAGGTGAATCGTTAGTTTGTTTTAATTTCAGAAAGATTAATACAATGAAACAGCTTACTTTGTACTGAGATCTTTTGTTACACGGCTCTCCCTCTTTCTTTTTCCTGTATTTCCTTTGGCTGTTTTTTGTTTTTTGTTTTTTTCTGGAATGCGCAGTATTATAACTAAGACAGATGTCGACTCCATGACCCAAACTAGCCCACTCATATTATCACCTACCCCCACTCCCCGACCTCAAACCCACTCACTCTTTCATCCGTATTTGATTAATATTATACACTCTCATATATGCGCGTCGAAAAGCAATAAAACATTGGCATTAGAAGTCAGGCTTACGCTCGCCGCCGTTAATCTATTTAGAGAATCTTTCATGAAATATAATCATTAAAGGCAGTACACAAACTGAAATCAAATTCTTTAGGAAAGATATTAGAAGATATAACTTGTATTTTTGGCCAAATTTGTTTTGTATTTAAATAACTTTACACAAAATAATTATATTTTAGGATAGCTCGTACTGGGTGTAAAATATTTTTCTCCTTTTCTCACGGCTTCAATGTGAGTGTCTCCTTCCAAAAGAAGTTTTTTCTGTATGTGGGTGAAAGTCCGCGTAGTACTATGAATCGCGCGTAAATAAATGAGAAAGATTATTTTTGTTGTTGTTGCAGCTGCTGCTGTTGTTGTTGTACAGAGATGAAGCACTGTTTACTAGATTTCTCGATTTAACTTAAGTCACGGTCCCTGATTATAATTTTTGGTGTTTAGACCGTGATTAATGAGTTGTAAATTTCCCCTGTTTTTTTTTTTTTTTTTTTTTTTTTTTTTTCAGGATCCTTTAACTCATTCATCTTTGTTCTTTCCTTATTTAAAGCCTTTTGCGACGCCTCCAATCGTACTTGCGACTCCTAGTCACCAGTTTCCTGAGAGACATCAAGATGCCATGGCAGTGTGGGTGGAGGAGTTGACAGAAGGCAGTTTTAAAATCTGTCTTAGAGAAGTTAAAATTTTCGACGGACTTCACAAAGGCATCACTATTGTAAGCAGAGTTAAAATACTTTTTTAAAGACCTGTATCCAAGTGCATCGACTTTTCTTAGCTACACATATACTGTATTGTATACAAATTTACTAGAATACTTGCAAAAATATATAGTCGAACTAACCACACATTTCTAGTTTCGAAATATCATTCCTCGCAGTTATTCCTTTATTAGTGCCTAAACTACATAAAAAAGGACAAATATATGTATAAAATACCTGTAACAGTTATAAGAAAGTAATTGATTCTATTAGAACCACCCTCAAGACATTTGGTGAAAAAGCAAACAAACCAAATTAAAAGAAACAAAAACTGTCAGTGCAAGCAAGTCTCTGTTACCATGTGTACACGAGTAAAGGTACTCAAATTAAATCTTACCATAAGGTTTTATAAAATGATATACTTAGGTTATCGGCTCCGTACTCGTTTTGTTAAATTATAATCAGGTTCCTACTTGAGTAAAACTTCTATAGGGACTGGTCCCATTCCTTGGATAACTGACTCACTAACCTTAAATGTCGTTTTTTTTTCGTTGTTGTAGAACTGGATGTCTTATACAAACCTTCGAGTCGATAACTTCACCTTATCTGACAGTCTTGTGTTTACGAGCAACAACTTGCCATCTCAACAGATTGACTATGCCTTTTGCCAGGTAAAGTGTAATATACTCTTATTACTTACTTACTTAACCAATTAATTAATTAATTACTTCATTTATTCATTCGCTTTTCGATGATTTATAATTGTACCATGAATTTCACTTATGTATTCTAAACGAGACATCCTCTCTTAAGCAGAAACGTAGTTAACCCTTTCACTGCGAAATGTGGCCAAAGGCATATTTCGACCAAATTTGCAAATTTCATTTCCTAAAACTTTGACAAAGCATCATGTG
>CALNXK010000207.1:140000-147500 GCA_942486035.1 Porites lobata | reverse complement strand
CGAAGCATGTTTCATTTCGAACTTCCGAGTTTTCACAGTACGTGACACCAAAAAGGAATGCTGTTTCATTGAAAAAGGTCATTCCTCTTGATTTTCAGCAGTTTAACCATTTCAAGTGTTCAAAGACGTGCTTTTGTGCACGTATGCTAGCTCTCGAGTGAAAAGGAAGAGCTTTTATAGAAAAAGTGAACTCCAGATCTTTTTATTGATTTCCGGAGGGCATATTAGTGGACAGACTCTGTCCACCAATATGGCGTCTCCATACAAAGCTCTAACGAAGGCACGTAAAATGTTTAGGCAAATAACTTAGAAACTGTGGACCACAAAGATCTGAGATTTGGATAAATTGTTAGTCTTTTACAACATTTCATTTTCTTGGCTTCTTCAACAGGACGGTTTCCAGTTTATTTTTTGTGCCGTGTTTATTGTCAGAATATTGCTACTTTATCATAGGTGGCCGTTTTTGTCATGTCAGTGCTGACAATTGGTTCATTAGTCTCGTTGAAGTTCCTGTTTTGGCTTGTGAACCAGCGTTTTAGTTTTTCATCGGTTTGTAGCTTTTTACTGATCACAACCATGTAGGTTCAGAAATACCAAGTTCACCTTGTTTTTAATTCCCACCGTCAGCTAACTCAAGCATGTCCAGCTTTGGTCAGCTATTTGACTTAGTTTAGAGCAAGGATTGAGTAGAGAAGAAGAGTAAGAAGATTAAGACTGTTAGAAGACGTCAAAGAAGATAATAAATAAAGACCAAGATGTTAATCAGATTCCTAGTACCTCATCGCGTAGCGAGCGAGTTGATTGAACACCCTCCCCCCCCCCCCCCCCCCCCCTCCCACACACACATCCAACATTGTTTGCCGAGAATGGCCAACAATGTTGTGTCGGTTAATTGCTCGGGGCTTAAGTGCTAGGCAGTACTGTAGTTAACCACGGTATTGAAGGCAGTCACTTGCAAAGTATACTATATTGTCGAGACTAAGACGAAATAATTAAGGAATTGTGGATTATCAAATGCACTCTCATCGTCACATATCTCATTTTTCAGTATGTCAACACAACTGGAGCTCGAGTGTGTTTAAAGGAGTTGTACAAGTCAAAGTACGACCCTCTCTCTGTATCATATACTGTCTTGTCAGGTAAGAACGGTTTAATGGCATTCTTTTTTGAGCAACACATAGGTTTTACTGATTACTCACAACTAATTCATTAGGAATGCATACAGAGATAACTTATATACGAGGTTCATTTCATTAGTAGAGGAAGGCGATCATTTTAAATATTACCTCCTTGGAAGTCGTTCAATGTTTTTGGTACTGATTATTCCATTTAATCAGTAGATACTGCTCTCAATTTGGCGTCGTCAGTTTTATTTTCCTCTTTTCCTCCTGCTAAGCGTATCGGCCCCACAAGCAGTTGGAATGATGTTTGTGAAGCTGCCTCGTCCCAGTCGCTCGCGTTGCTTGCCTGCATTTCTTGCGCTTCTCGATTGTTCTGTTCTCCCTACTAAGCCTTGGGAAAGCCTGTGGAGAAGGCACTCTTTAAGGGACCAATTGTGTGGAGATTTCTAAACTGCACAGTCGTTTTATATCTTTATCACAGATATTTGCCAGCCAAGATGGAGTTTTTTTGGTGGCTACTGTTACTTCACAAGTCGTGCATGCGCCTCGTGGCTGACCGCTGAATCAAACTGTTCTACAATGAGTTCCAATTTGGTAACGGTTCACAATCAAGAAGAAAATGTCTACATTCAACACCGTCACAACGGAGAGAGATCTTGGATTGGACTCAATGATCGAAGTGTGGAGGGCTCCTTTGTATGGACAAACAAAGAAATAAGCAAATTTAGGTTCTGGGCCCCACAGCAACCGAACGACTGGAAAAATGAAGACTGTGTTCACACTCTTGGCGCCAAGCATGGTTACACTTGGAATGATGTGCCATGTACTAACTGTTACAACTACACTTGTTTTAAAGGTAATAAGCGTAGCACTATGAAGATTTATAACTATATATCTTAATCTTCATGTTCCAGATAGTGAACCTACTGAGTTAAAACTACTTTCACAAAGGTCGAAACACAATAACAGCATGTTAGGCAGATGGTTAGATAGATTGCATGAAAAGGAAGAGAGGGTAACACCGATCAGTTTCATTGTTAGAAACATAGGGAAACAAGTCGTATACATTTGCATTAAAAAAAATGTCCTTTGACCAAAAAATGGCCGCAAAAGCCAGAAATCGGCGTAATCAAAAGAAGAACGAGAAAGCGTTCATACGTTGGAACCACGGGAATGGTCGCGCTAACTCTCGCTTACTTTTTAACCCGGTTTTCCAAACACCTCTTTGCAAATTATTAACGAACATAAGCACATACGTTAACCATTAACTGAAAAAAGTCATATTGTTTGACAAGAAGCCTCTGTGTGCTTACTTTTTAGACTTGGATGAATGTACCACTGGTTCCCATTCCTGTGACGTTAATTCCGTTTGCCAGAATACCGTGGGTTCATACACATGCTCGTGTAATGCTGGGTACACAGGAGATGGAAAACCTTGCAATGGTATTTGAGATATAGTTGATCCTCCTTGTGCGACCATCTCTTATAAGCGACCCATAAGTCGACATAGAGCTACACATATCGTAACTTTGAAATTGCACACAATGAATTGTTTTTCAAAGAGACGACCTACTCTAATCTAAAGGTTCTTAAACAAGACGATGAAACCATTGAAGGTGCAATGTTTGTGTGCAAAAGCTCAACTGCACAACACTGTCATGTCATTTTGGAAAAATGCCTAAAACCCTCTGGCCTAAAACCATATTTGTTGTAACATGCAAACAACAAACAAACAAGAACCAAAAAAATGAATACATCCGCCTTAGCTACGAGATGTAAACCATCAGGTAGATTTAATATTTGTTATTCTAACGCTTTACGTAACTTACAATTCTCATGCAGATATCGACGAGTGTTCTACCAACTCTCACAGCTGTGACGTTAATGCGGTTTGTAGCAATACTGTTGGATCGTACGCATGCGCATGTAAAGCAGGATTCACGGGCGATGGAAAAACATGCTCTGGTAAGCTGTTGTGGTGTTGTAAAACACGCCTCCAAAACGATGTGCGTGCCTGTATTTTCTATACTCGATCTTTACATTTAAACATGTAGAAAACGATGGACATATAACCTCAATAGTTCGAAATAATAATTAAAGCGAAACTAGAAATACGTATCTCGCAAAATTTCACTAAACTCGTTCTTGCACAGTTGTCAAGCCCAGCCGGTTAGAAACTGACCTGGGACTCTTCTCTGTCTTTTTTTTTGTTTCATTATCCTATTTGATTTTCAAATACGTATTTTAAAGCATATTTAGCACTATTTCGGCTTAACCTCAAAACAAAGATAGATTTCAGGGAAGTTTAAAGGTTTTTTTTTCTCTAAAACCCAAACTGAAACGCACGTCCGACAAACATATCCTGCGGGCTAAAGCAAACTTGTCTGCGCGAGTGAGACGCACTGACAAATGTTCATTTTATCCGTCAATTATCGCTCGTATTTTGAAGCTGATGGTCCAATTTGCTTCAAAGTTCTCTTTAAAATACTTCTCCTATCTGAATTTATCGCGAAAACCATTTTTTGATCGCCAAAACGCTCCATGTAGCGGCACAAAATTATATTCCCAGACAACGCGAGGACTTCGGCCGCCCTTCGCGCGGGGCAAATCAAAGCGACCAACTGAACAAACTTTGCTGTTGTATTTAATAAAAATTGGCATTGAATCGTTATGCATTTAATTTTCAGAAAGGAAATTTACTCCCTCTAATACTCCCTCTTATTATAGCTATTCTGCTATAAGGGCTAAGAAAAAGTCACAAATATAAACCTTCTTGAGACTTCCTCGCCTTCTGAGGTTCTTTTTTTTCGAATTGTGTCTATTACGTGTAATTTAATGTCCTCCCCGTTCGTTTTATATAAAAAAAAGGCAAAAAAATAAATAAATAAATAAATAGAAAATAAAGTAACGATTACCTATTGTAGTTAAGCAGGATTTTAATGAAAATAAGAGCTAATCACCTTACTGATCAAGAGTTTGCTGCATCACTAAACTTGAAAGCTTCCTCACTTTTTTCGCCAGATATCGACGAGTGTTCTACCAACTCTCACAGCTGTGACGTTAATGCGGTGTGTAGCAATAATGTGGGATCTTACGCATGCTCATGTAAAGCAGGATACACAGGCAATGGAAACACCTGCACTGGTGAGCCGATTGAGTTTAATTTCGTTTGTATGATATGTTTGTTTTAAGATTGAATGCAACGACAACAACGCAAGAATCTTTTGTGCTCCTTTCGTCTTTTACAGTTAAAGTTTTGGTTTTGCAGGAATTTAGATTAATTTTACCATTGACTGTATGTAGTAAACAAATAGATGAAAAGCAGAGCCAAGCAGCCAGTTTATATCATCGGATAATAAGTGCAACGATGGTTATTGTTCAAACTTGCGATCATTTTTTATGCCTAAAAGTCAATTGGTTAGATACCCTAACCGTGAAACAATGGGAAATAATGATAAACAAATGAATGATGTGTTATTGTTTCTGCGACCAATGAGGAAACACCTTACGAGGAGCTCTATATCATTGCTGTTTTTTTTAATCGCGCTTAAGATAATTCATTCCGTTTTCTCTTAGCAATGAAAACCGTTTTGATTATACATTTTGGCATTATTCGTTTTGTAGATATTGACGAGTGCGCCAGCGGTACTCACAACTGCCACAGTTCACTTGCTTCATGTACAAACACAGTGGGATCCTTTAGTTGTTCATGTAACAGTCCTTCCAGCGGAGATGGCAGAACTTGCAATCTACCATCAGGTAATCAACTCGCCGAATATTAGGAAGATGTCCATTGACTAGACCTCTAATATGCCGGCAGTCTAGCGATTAACGGACCATGATTCTTATAGACATCACTTATCTGACGGCGGGAGCTTTGAGATAATGGCAGTTTCTTGGTGTTGCGGAGAGGAAAACTTAGTAAACATTTCCCACAACAGAAAAAAAAAAGCGAACTAACGTTAATTAGCTTCTGCAACACCAAGAAACAATGCACCCAAGATAACATATACTAGAGAGTTCAGTATACTCCATTGGAAAGTGTAAGAAAACGAATTTTAGTCGCGACCCGAGCAAGTAAGAGAAACTGAAACGTTGCGACAAGGACCCCATTAGCTGCCATAAACTGATCAGATGGACTCAGATCAGTGGCCAACTTAAAACCTTCAGCATCATCAATGCGTTCTTGGTCCAATTTTTTACAAGAGAGAAAGAAGCTTCACTATAAGAAACATATGAAAATGGAGCGTGGTAAATCCGTTGCACAAGGCGAATAGTACGGGGGTGCTACATACGTGAAAGGTTTAACTAGCAGAAATCACTTTGTCATTAGACCCTTCTCACTAAAATGGTTTAAGTAGAAGCATGGGAGTAGTAGGGCTTCAGCAAAATTTACCTCGTTGGTGCGTTCCCTTTGCGTTCCGTGTGTGTTCCCTCGCAAAAAGTGGGTTCCCTTTATTAATATGCATAACGGTCGAGTCAATGACGTCATCTATTGTGATAACCTAGGGAAAAAATGGGTTCCTCCATACTAATTAAGTGCCTAGTCAGTGTCTTCCTGCATACTAATTCGGTATAGGTTTACTAATGAGCGTCACTTTACTACAATAGGAACAATAGGCTTGCCTAGACTTGCCCGGGCTCTTTTAACCCTGATTGGATAGTAAACAATCTATTATGTGTTTAACATAAAAGCGCGCTTTCCCTTCAGTATTTCCTTCTCGCAATCGCTTTACTAAGGAAAAAGTCTTACTATCACCAATATTTTTTAAAACATTGCTCCAAACATGCAAGTCGAATCGAGCTGTAAACTTGTCTGACTATTACAGAACTGTTTTCTCCCATCTATCTCTCGTCTCAACGTTTCACGCACAGTTAATGAGGTAATTATGCGAGTCCACAAGCCCAAAGTTGAATACAAATTAGCTCTACAGGAAAAACCTCAAGGGAGCAAATTGACGTATTATTATAAAACAAATAACTTAACAAGGATCAATTAAAACACGCGACTCATAATTGCTAGCAATAAAACCACAAGAGAGATGCCGTTTTGAAAACTTTATTAAAAGTCAATAACAAAAAGAGTCAAATACACAGTGATTTGAAAGGAAAAGGAATGAAAATTAATCCTTTGACTGACTATTACAAATCAGTTTTTTTTTCCGTTCTATTTCCAGGAATAATAAATAATCCTTCGGTGTCTACACAATTTTCCTATTGCCTCGAAGCCAAGAGTTCGACTTTCTTTGTTTCTTGCGCTTTGTCTTGTTCTTTGTAGCCGGTCTTTTAGCTTTTGCTTCAAAAGAGGATTCATTTCTCTGTGATCTTGACAGTTCACAGTACACCGTTTCTTGTGTCTGTACTGGCTGACTACCGGCATAGGGAACGTCGTTACATCCGGTACTAGGAGTGTCCTAATACTCATTTCGTACCTAAGTGACTAAACCAGCCTTCAACAAATGTTTGAGCTTCTCACTCTTCTCACTGGTTCAATAATTGTTGAATATATGAACTGTTGATTGCTAAATAATGTTATCTCAATATAAGCTTCAATAGAAGACGAACACTTTGAACTTGTCTCCGCCATGTTAAGGCGAGGAATAAAAAAATCATTATATCGATCACAATATGTGCACTATTCAGTTTTAATCAGGCGAGTTTATTTCCTTAATTTTGCCGATTAACTGCTAATGCGGTTAACTTACAGTCGAGAGCTAACTGTTACCTAACAACAACTTTAAGTTGAACAGAGGAAGAGTTAAGTTAGTAGTCTTATTTATTTGGCGATAGGGTAAAAATATCTTTTTTGTCGACTGGAGATATAAACTGCATGCATTCGGGGATAGACCCAAAGCAAGAGACAGACAGTGTTCCACTAAATCCTAATTCGCTAGTATCTTTTCCCTTTTTTTGGTATATTGTGTCTTATATTTTGTTTTTATTCATTCACGGTGACCTTTGAAAGAAATTCAGTTTGCTGCATCCGCTTTCCTTTACCTTACAGTGTATTTTGTTTCGCTCTTCTTTTCCTTTTTTCTTATTCATTAATTCTGTGCAAATTTGTTTTACGACATTTTACCCAGAACGCCAAACAAAGTTAAACACGACTTCAATCAGTAATATATTCGCACAGTGCGCAACATTACATTGGGGGGAGCTTAAGCATTGAAGACCGCCATAGTAATAAATTTAGATTAGCAACTTTGCACGTTTATCATGCTTTACTGAATAAGGTGAAACTTCCTTGACAAAATTATCAATATTTACTAGGCGTATCGTCCAATGGACTTTATGAATTTAAACACTTGGGGCGGGGAGGGAGGGGGATTAATTCGGTCTGAGGGAAAATACGAGTTAGAATGGCTGAAACAATTTAATG
>CALNXK010000207.1:110000-135000 GCA_942486035.1 Porites lobata | reverse complement strand
TTTAATATTGATGGGTATAGGGATGCACTCTGGAAAATCACAAAAAAATGCATAGCGACTATAGGTACAGTCACTCTCGTCTTGCACACACATCGGCAGTACGAACAGCAGCTTAAGTCCCTTTCTACTGCAGACTCTTGCTTGCTAATAACAAGGACACTAGCCCTGCGGTCCCGATGGAGACTGCACTAGGTTGGGCAATTATTGGATTAGGATTAGAGTTTTTTTGAGAAATAAACGTACAATTTAGTGAAATACCTGTCACATGTGTTTGTTCTCATTTAGTATGACAATAGGCTATTGGCAAGTTGGGGTCATTTTACTCACTACCAGAATCTCATTATTACAAGGATTGTATAAAGGAGCGCTCTACCGACTGAGCTAAATCCAGGCCAGACGGTGGAGTTTTACTGTGTGAATCAAGTGTACAAGTCACACTCGTACGAAGGACACGAAAATTCAATTGTATACTTGCGCGTGCTGAAAGTGAGAAACCCAACGAATTGACTCTAGAAAGAAACTTGAGATTAATTAGTAAACAAAGAAAAATTTTCTGACCCCTGCGAGTTTTTTAAGGGGCTGTCATGCTAGGAAGAGGGAACTCCTGCGTACTCCTGGGAATTCTCTGGGGGGTATGCCGCCCGGTTCTCCAAATCCTGACCCTATTTCAGACCAAAAAATGTAATTTTCCATACCCGTTTTCAGACCTGGCCTCTAGGCAGAAATTATGTTATAATTACATAGATTAGAGCGGAAACAAAAAAAAATTATTCAAATCCACTCCGTAGCTCCCTCGAAAACCATACCCGATCCCAGACCAAAATGGGCAAAGCGTATACCCGTTTTCAGACCAAAACGACGCAAAAACCCTGCCCGATGGGGTTGCAGAAACCTATATAGCTTATATAACGAAGTATCCCTCCCCCGGGTTACTGTCTTTTTCATCTTAAAGATGAGCACGATTACTCGAGAGTTTAAGATGAGTAAAGAAGGTCCAACTGTATATAAAACTCCTATGTTGGCCTGTTTCTCTCAGAGACAGAGGATTCAACCATTCAACAGTCTTGCTCCTATTGCTAGGAATGATTTTGGTAAATTTGGTTTGCAGTAAGACCCGGCAGACACTTACAGATTATCTTATATGTGCAGATAAAAAATGTTATACCTCTCACAGTGTGTGGAAATTCTAGTCATATCAAATGTGTTGTAGAGCCCAGCTGAGATCTCTAATGCAACAACATTGACAATCTGAGATGTAAATCCACAAAGTGGACCAGGATGTCATATGCTGAATTCATTGCATTGTTTGTTTTTATTCTGGGAAGCACAAGAATCAAGGCAGCCGACTAGTCAAGGCGAACAAAACACCCTTGATAAAAGTTAATTTAATGGTTAGAAAAGTTGTTTTTAAAGGAAAGGAAACGGTAAAGAAAATCCATTATATACTTTTTCATACGTTTCATACATGAGCCTTCGGCTCTGATGATCGGCGCAACCCCATCCCACTTATTGGCATAAATAAATTTGTTGATTGATTTCTTGATTTTTTTGATAACCTTTTGGGAAAGAAATTTATAATAGTAACGTGTAATTTCTTTTGATTGCCCTCGGACTGGGAATAATCAGTTCTATGAGGCGCATCAGGTAAAATAAAGGGAATGTAATGAGTGACATTGATCAAGAGTAAACCGATGACTACATCTGTTGACAAAGGCGAAAGAAGACCGCGGCTTCGACAGACAGGAATGAGCCATGATTGCCAAGTGAAGCCCGACACTCACAAAGAATACTTCCGGATGAATATTCTGTTCCCTGGAGGGCAAATAAGTGTGAGGGGCAGAAACAGACCAAACATAAGAAGGAGCCTAGGTGTGTTCATAATAGGTTTAAGGTTGTTACATTTTAGGCCTCTACAATCATATGTGAATAGTTACGTCAATTCTTCAAAGACTGTTTCCCCCCTTTCTGCGACCTTAACTTTAGTTCAAAAATAGTTATACCCATTTTAGGAATATCATGCATTGCTTTACTTCTCCCTTTACTGTCAACGCAACAGAAATAATGACTTTCAGCGAAGTCAATAGAAATATTATTTTCAAGAAAAGAAGTATTTGATTTAGTAAAAGCAAGATGTCGGGAGAGCATCACGTTCCGCCTGTCCTCTTCGCAATTTTTGGTGCAGCTATGCTTCTTGCTCAAGGAAGTGAAGGTACACCTACCTTAAAATATTTTTTGTTTACTTAATACTCTAAAAAACACATTTCATAAAGTGCTGATAGTATTTGGCGTTTTCCAACACTGAAATTGTATGTTTCGTTGTGAGGAAGAAAGAAAGATATCGGGTGGGGCGCACCTGGAAGAAACTACTTCAAAGGATATTCTCCCTGTCTTAACAGTTCAGAACTAAAGGGAGTATTCTATCTTCTAAAAACAGTTGTTTTTTCTTTTACAGCTGCCAGTTTAAAATCGGGGAAAATCAATAATATCAATGCCAAAAGCTTAGGGTTATTTGCTTGCGAGAAAATAAATCACCTTCGAAGAACTCTTCTCTGGCGGAAAGCAAGTGAAAGTGTCTGTTTCACCTGGTATCTCAACTAATGGTGTTGTTTGGGTGGAATCAGAAGATCAAAGTCAATTTCGCGCTTGCATCTACGAGTACAGCGATGGCTCGAATGTAGCTGTGGAACTAAACTGGATTGCCTTGGAACCTGCCTCCTCCGGAGCACAACTAGGAACCTCTTCCTTGGACTCTTGGACGACAGGAACAAAGTGTAAGAAGGTTGATTTTCCTCAGGTTAGTTTAATTTTCAAAAGATAAGTACATTTACGTAAAAACTGGCCTTGATTAGTTATAAAAAGGAAAGGATCCTTGGTGGTCAGGCTGGGTTCAGATGGAGGATGCCACGTTGAATACCAACCCATTTGGTCACTTGAGTTAAAGTTCACATATCCATATACCGTAAACTTCCGAAAATAAGCCCCGGGGCTTATATTTTTCAAAGGCCCTTTTTGAGGAGCTTATTTTTGGAGGGGCTTATATTCGGAGGGGCTTATGTACGGAGGGAAATTTGCGTTTGAAAATTGATTGGGCTGGCTTGTAGTGGGAAGGAAATTTACCATTTTTGCTTTGGTTTACTTTGTATTTGAGGGAAAATTCCAAGCACAAGCTCCCCGGAAGGGCTTATATTCGGAGGGGCGATTTAACGCAGGGTTTTATGCGTTACGATCTTTGGGGGCTTATATTTGGAGGGGCTTATTTTCGGAATTCTACGGTGCCTAGGCAAATTTATGACTAAATCTATAAAACTGAATTTATACAGGGAATTTATTCTGACATTCACAGACCCCTGTAAAATCCTTCAAGAGATCGAGAATAAATCAGTTCAGTTCCTCTTATGTTTCACTTCCCGCATGTGATAGTTTTCCACATGGTATGATTTGGCTCAGCCAATTGAATCCGCGCTGTCAATTTAGTATCATCAAGCGCTTAGAGCTAATTGCATGAGCCGAGCTGGCTAGCTTGAGGTGACATTTAACGCGGTGCCTTTTCGATCCCGGGATCCCAGTTATCCGGGCTAGCTTGATTGGTCTGTAACCACAAAGTTGATTTTTGTTTCGTTTGATGTAACGAGCTGTGCCCCTAACAGTTTGTGCGCATAACAAAAATACCCCCCGCCCCCTCTCTCCTCTCTCATTGACGGTTTCGTTATGTTAAGATATATTTACTCTTCAGTTAAAATATTTGCTTAGGCTTTGTGTGCTCCGAAACTATTGAACAAGATCAATTTAAAAATGGTACTGTTCAGTACCGCTCTAGGATCATCGTTTTAGGTTAACAAAACTTTTAGTACAGTGATGGGTCATGTGACTTAAATGTGACGGAAGGTCTTTCCACTCTGAAACGAATTTTAGGCTCAACGGGAAGTCGGTGTTTAACTGTCGATAAAACAGGGGAAACCAAACTCAAATGCGGGGAAGAGCCGACACTTCTCTGTAGGACCGGGACCAAACCACTAACTGGTACAGCAGTAGAAAAAACAGAACTAAACTTTAGTTCCAACAACAGTAGGTCTAACGGCATTAACTGAGGCAGGACACGGCGAAATAAACGAAATGTAGTCTGGCAACCCTAAAATCCACGATGTAATATAAAAACAGTAAAAAATAGTTTTCCTATATAAAATTATGATTTCTACCACCGTTGAAGGCAAAAGATCGAATACGATAGAAATATGAACAGAAATCGCTCAGAGTTAAATAAAAACTTATAAAATCTGTTTTTAACCTCAAATCTTTTGTTACTGTTTCTATTTTAAAAAGTAAAAGTACTGCGAACAAAGACCTAGCGATTATGTTCAATATATTATTTTATTTTAACTGTTACAATATGAATAAAGTTACAAGTTCAGCTATCGGCTGTTTCAACTGGAAGAAGCGTAGAGTAATTACTAGTTCTCACCTTGAACATAAACCTGCGACCTATTTCAAAATTTGCAAGACATGTACAGCAAAACCTTTCATTAACTACCAACATAATGAACGATATTTTCGTAAGTAAATATAACTAAACTGCAATTAAAACGACTGAGGTGTACCTGTGTGAAAGGAGTTATTATGAAAAGATGCCATCTGGTTGTAAATCACGAAAGAAAGACTACAGACTATTCTGAAACTGATTATTCTTTTAAAAGTCAACATTAACCCTTTAATATCACCTTTAATATATCATAATTTAGATTCCCATTTACTGTCCCTACACTTTTTCAATAGAAGTAGTTCGGAGAATTTGTTCAAATATCAATCACACTCATCTTCCCTGATCATGTACTCAATTCTCATGACTACTCTGTTTACAAAGCATTGATATTACAAGGAGAAATTTGATGTTGATCACTCTTAGGGTTTAAGGGGTTAAAGTAAAATGTGAACAGTTGAAAAGAGAAGAAACTATCAGTTTTGTTTGCTCAGGAACACTATTGGCTTTTCTAATTTTATTAGCGGACATAAAGCAGCTAAAACCAACCAAACGTCAAAGCGAATATTTGAAGGCCACGTGGATATGAAATTCGACGCAAATAAAGAATTCTTGGAAAATCTCACCTCATAGTCGGTTGCACTGTTGCAATGAATTTCGATAAATTTGGGATGAAGTCCTCCCATGAAGGGAACCCTTTCCACCTTTCCATAACCTGGTGGACAGTATCAAGTATTTGACAGGCGATTACCACCTCTTAAACGTAAACAGTACCCCGATGAGTTGTACCCCAGTTAAAGATCTTGGGATATTGTTACACCTCTAGAGAAAATGACCTACTCTCATTCGTACCTAGTTCTTTGCTTTCATATCAGGTCTTATGGGTTTGGAACATTAAGAACGAAAAACGTAAATTGCCGATAAAATAGTCTAAAAAAATTGCACCATATGTTTCTCGAATTTATATTCACTGAGTCAGCGTTTGTATATATGATATAAGGGACCGGTCATTATTTATCGCCTGGGGAGCGGAGGATTTTTTTGGCTAAACAAGGTGAAATTAGGCCGATCCCCCCTTTGAATGTTTACTTCACTGAAGTGATCCCCCTTAATAACTTTTGCGATCCCCCCAATGCCTTCATTTTCCAAACAAACTGCAGCTACTATGACGATTATGACGAAGGTTATTTTGAGTGACGTCATGGAAGGTCCCAGCAGCTCCATCTATCATATATTAATTTATCGCCGTTTATATCTCTGCAGAATAATAACACATCAACCAGCTTCCCCATTTTCCTTGAAGGGGTATGAATTTGTAGGATATTGATAATTTTGATTTAGCCTGTTCGTGAGGGTTGTGCACAGGTTTGCTATATTGTTTCCCAATTGTCTACTAATAATAGAACAAAGAAAAGCCGCCGTACCTTTAACATGCGGATTAGTTTGCTTGTTTTGATTATAGTTTTATATGTAAACAAAAACATCGACTCTTACGATGTGTCTGTTTTGTCATTCTGTTCTTTACAAAGTTGAATGATCGCTTTAAAAGTTTCTGTTTCCTTTTCCTTTTCCTCATAAATCACACTAAGCAAAGTTCTAGATATAGATTAAAATCTCTGTTGTTGCAGAATTCTCAAAGCAGGTGCCATCAATGCACCAAGAAATGTTTTATTGCCGGTCACTGGGGCCTTGCCTGTTTTGATAATTTCCCTGGCATCGAAAAAGATGAATTTTTTGGTTAAAACGCCGAATCACTGAATGATGATATATCCATTCTGATTTTCCAACAACTAAACAGCCCACACCACTGAACAAAAGCTAACAAAAGCTAACTGCGGAAGAATCAATTTCAGATCAAAATACTCGTTCTAGCTAGTGGATTTGTCTTTCGTTCAACAATAACTTTCAACTTCAACTTTTAACTTCAGTTATTTATTGCTTCAGAGCGGTTTACAAACTAAACTTAACATACTATAGCTAACTATTAAACAGATTATGTTTACAATTCGCTAAAATACCATTACCCTACATGATTGACACTACCCGCAAATAGCACGAGCTAATCGCAGCGGGCAGTGATAACAATTTACAGAAAGCCTAGAATCAGTTAGATGTCAACGTTTCTATAAAGCACATAAACAGATAATTAATTAAATGAATAAAGTAAAAGAAAAATTCAAAAATTTACAGACAGTAATTGCGATAGGAAGACATGATTGTAGACCGCGCGTTCTTGGAAAAAGAGCTGCTGAATCCATATAATCATCCTCAGCGGCGAGGATTTTCAGAAGTGAATTATGAATTTTTTTCTTAAATTCCTAGCGAGAGAGTCAACGTGTAGCGCGCACTACTTAGAGAATTCAAAATGACGGGTGCTTGGGGAAACAGGCCTTGAATGTCCGACTCTTAATGAGTATCTATATGTAGAGAGGGAGAAAAGCGAATAAGATGTGGCAGGAAGTCTTTCTTTTCTTAAAACTGAGATATAACATACAGACAGTCGAAAGCCGTTGGAAGAGCCTTGTAGTTAAGCTTAAAATGTCTGGAAGGCCTAGAAAAGTCAGCTCAACATTCATGTTTTAAATACAAACATAATAAGTGATCCGCGCTTCCCGTTTCTGGCTAATTCGCCAAAATCCGCCAAAAAAAAAAAAAAAAACCTTTAAATCCGAATCCCAAGTATCCGTTATTGCATAAACAAATTCAAACATACTACTCTCTAGCTGCAATAAAGTAGTTTTTAATGTCCACATGTATATACAAGTTCCAAGTTTAAAGTCCTTCCCTAGCTTAATAGTTCACACTAGACAATAGTTCAGAAACACTTTTTCGATAGCTTATAGAACTGACAAACACTTATTGTACAAGTTGACATATCGGCATTATTGAACGTGCCCTTAAGCCGTCGCTGCAATCTTACAATTAATTAGTTTGTGGCATTGTTAAATTAATGATGGATCAATAAAAACAGTTTGTCTCCATTTTTAGTTTGTCTCATTATGAATCTAGCTGCTTCTCTTTGTAAAGCCTAGAATCACTGTAAGACCCAACAAAAGAACCCTTGCAAATTATTTCAGTGAAGACCTTTTACTTACGTTATTCGTGCAGAAGCTGTATGAGCTTGAAGTAAGGCTTGTCTGGTGAGTCATTTTGACGAGCAATACTTAACTTGCAGGTCATTTTCTCTGTTACGTAGTGCAAACTGATAAGTACACCGGGCACTGCACGCAAACTATGTACATGTAATTCTGTTCAAGTTTCGTAAATGAGACTGTTTGCTTGTAATCCGAGAGATCAGTTGTTTATGAAGCTGAAACTCCATATAAACCTGAACTCGTACCCAAACAGGACAGATGGCCGTCGCCACACTGGGTAAGCTGTGGCTTAAGATGATTTTGTGCAAAACTATCGCCAGGGATGGACCTTGAAGTTATAAAAATTAATTTCGTTATTTAGTTGTTTTTTTTTTTTTAAATAATTTTAATAATATTAAAGAATACTTTTGAGGGCACAACTTCCTTTAAAACCTTCTCGTTTGGCTTTAATGATTCATTTGTGAACAACATAAATTGTACAAATGAATTGTCCGCCAATCCCTTCTTGTTAAGCTTATACCCAAAAAACAAAAGGATTTGAAAAAAAAAAAAAAAGAACAATTATATCCAGACAGTAAGAAAAGCCTTTCCTTCTATTCACTTCACTCACACTATAATTTGACAGGGCTGGTTTGAACTATTTCATGGAGAGCATACGAATGGATTTCAATTTTAAGGCGTAGACAGTTTGCTACTTGCTCGTGTAAGTAAAAGAACTACAAATAATTAAATGATCGTTGCATGATCTGGTTCTTCAAGGAGTGGAACTTAACCCGGCTCAATTATCTACTGTTTTCGGTTGAATCAATGAAAACAATTGATCACGAGAATTTGATAAAAGAAGTCAGCCATATATATGATAGACTGTTAAAGTTCTCTATCAAAGGAAAGGAAAAGGTAAAGAAACAAAATGAGCATTTGTAAAGTTTTTAAGTTTCAACTGGCTTTTCCGTAAACAACTACTGCGACTGGAATATATAAATTAATATAATTGGCAGTAAGATACTTACCCACTAAACGTCTCATGAATTCCTTTTTGTTTCAAAAGGGCAAAAAAGTCAGAGGGGGACAATTGGGTGAAATAAAGAAGCGCATGGGTGTTAACATATAAGCTTTACTTGCTCTCAGCAACGGTAATTATAATTTTAGCCAAATAGAATAAATCCACTCGACCAGTCGAGTCTCTAGTATATGGTAAGTCTATGCCGGTAGGTGGTTTCCCCCCTTTCCACGACCTCAACGCTAGGACCACGGCAGATCATATCCATTTAAGGTAAATTAGTGCTTCACTGCTGCTTACTGTCCACGCAACAGAAATGATGCCTTCACGTGAGGACAAAGTGTATATTATTTGCACAAGAGGGAGCGGCCTTTCTTCAGTTAATTCAAGATGGCGGGAGAGCAACACCTTCCGTTTGTCCTCTACGCAATTTTTACTGCTGTGTTTCTTAGTGAAGGAAGTCAAGGTATATTGGATAATTTTTTGTTTATCAAAAATATGCGCTCTAACATGCTAATAGTTGTCGGCAATTTTCTTTGGCAAATAATGTGGAAGTTTCATTTCGAGTAAGGTAGAAGGCATTGGAGGTGGGGCACGCACGGAAATAGGAAGGTCCTGAATACGAGCTTATACTCAAACGTTAAGGACTCTAGCTACGCTCAGTGCGTGTGTAACCTTTCATAAATCCACCAATTGCAATAGCACAGAGGTAATAGGAGGCTATCTTAGTCTAAAAATTAATCATTCTTTTACAGAAGTCATTTTCAAAGCTGGAAACATCAATACAACTACCAGGAACCCAGGGTTGTTCGCGTGTGAGAAAATCACATTCGCTAAACCGTTCTCTGGTGGAAAGCAAGTGAAAGTGTTTGCCTCGTCCGGACACTCAGTGATCAGCCAAACCCGTGGTAATGGTGCTGCTATTTGGGTGGAATCAGTAGATAGAAATCAATTCCGCGCTTGCATCTACGAGTACAGCAACGGCTCAAATACAACTGCTGAGATAAACTGGATTGCCCTACAATCTGCCCCTCCGGGGGCACAACTAGGAACTACTTCCTTGGAATCTTGGACTACCGGAACAGAATGTAAGAAGATCTACTTTCCTCAGGTTAGTTTAATTTTGAAAATAATATGTTCACTGTGCAAAGTAACCGTGATTGATTGCAAAAAGGAAGAATCCAGAACGGTCAGACAAAGTGGTTTTGGAAGATGAGCACAATAACGATATGCATAAGGTTACTACTCATTTGGAGAAAATTTCTATTAATCATAGTCTGGAAATGTATCATTTCTTCGAGTTCTCAGAAAGATGTATACTAAAAGAGAGTTTTTCCTATGATAAAACCATTGAATGAACAAGGTCAGTTTGTTAATGCACCCTTCTCCCTTTTTCTTTTGCTGCATTTTTATTGTTTGTTTTTGGGACGCCCAGTGTTACGTCTAAGTCATACGCGCAGTTGAATGTATTAAAGGAGAAGGTAGGATAAGTTGTTTTGATTCGCCAATTAAAAGTTGATTGTTGTGTGGTTCCCTGCTAATCGCACTCGGCCTTTGCCACACAAATGGAACTTTCATCTTGCCGTTGAACAGCCAAATCCGATTTCGTTTTGCAATAAAGGACATTCTTGGATTCCTGACAGATGACACTCTAAAATAATATTATTGTCAAACATTTTCTTTGGCTCAAACGCAAAGAACATATTAATGCGTACCTCCTTTGATGTTGAAAAACGTTTTCCTGACCCTTCATCATGCAATTATTTGTTCAAACGCTGGACGTGTGTTCACTTCTGTAGAATCATTTTCCTATCCGACAGAACTTCTTTAACATTATATAACAGACACATAATGATCGATTTGCAATGCATTTGAATAAAGAAATATTAAGCACAAATAATCTTTTGGTTGACACTACGCTCTAAGTTGATCGATTTTTTTTTTTTTTGCGTGGAATAACCTACTAATCCGTGCAATTACCAATTCACGAACTTTCGCAATGACAATACGAGCCACAAAGAAAGCGAAAACTCGTGTAACACCTTTCCCTGCCCCCTCCAACCATAAGACGTTTGCACGGTTATGTAGGACTCCAGGGTGTATTAAACTTAACCAGCCAACCTTTCAACACCAACCCCCACTATTCCGAAGAGTGATGTGCTCTTCATGAAATACACTTATACCTACCCATATAATCCGTCATACACTGACACTTGCATTCACATACAACAAGTCTTAAATATAAGCAATGAAACATTGGCCTTTATAATGGTAAAGTTAGTTTCCAATTGCTATCTAATCTATTAGTTTATAAAACAATAACACGGAACGCATCAAGCATTGTTTAAATTGTTGTAAATTTTCAGTTAAAATGAACTTAATTTAGAAATATTAAGTTGGCAAAACAAAGAGATTTGGCAGTCAGTCACCGTGTATGATTTATTATCTTTGGCGTTTCCTTTGTTAAAGAATTTCATAACGTTGTTCTTCAAACGCGGTGTGCGTGCCGGTACCAAACGGAAATACATTCTAGCTCTCATTTTTTTTTTTTTTTGGTCACTTTCCTCTGTCTAGAATTCGAATTTTCAGTGCTCTTTTATTTGTAATTCAGCAAAATTTTTCTCCTTATTTTTAGCACTATAATAATAGTATAGTATTATTATTATTATTATTATAGTAATATTATTACTTGTTCAATTTTAACTAATCCTTTTTTCTTTTTCTTTTTCTTTTTTTTTTTTTATTTAAAGCGTTTTTTGACCTCTCCAACTTTACTTGCAACTCCAAGTCACCAGTTTCCTGAGAGACCTCAAGACGCCATGGCAGTCTGGGTGGAGGAGTTGACCGAAGACAGTTTCAAAATCTGCCTCAGGGAAGTAAAGATTTTCGACGGACTTCACAAAGGCATTGCTATTGTGAGCTTGAAATTTTAAATTGCTTTTCAAAGATCTTTTAAGATTCTGCAATGAGCTGCCCAAAGACGCTTATTTGCTCTTAAGTTTATCATAATCGCAAGAAAAATGGTCGAAGTTATCATAGATTTGTAAAGTTCTTACGTATTAAGTTATAGCAATAAATAAATATGCCAAAATTTTAAGTTCAGTTCTTTTTAATATGTAATTTCCAATTTGGTAAAACATTGAAGAAAAAAATACATTCCCCAAGTATATTTCTGTTACCATTTACTGCTTTGGAAGTCAGCTGGAACGCTTTCTAGCTTGAACCTTAGTATAAGTAATTAAACCATTTAATGAGCTATACTTTAGTACTCGTTTAAATGAATTGAAATCAGATTCCTTCTTCCGTAAAACTTTAGTGTTATGCAGACCGCGGGGAAGGGGCTTTTGCCAGGCTCCAAACTTAAGGCTCATGCTTAATGAGTACCAAGCTTAGCAATCTTCCTAAAACTTGTCTGGAAACATTTGTCCCCAATGTCAAAGTGTCCGCTGCCACCGATTGTTGACAGCCATATTTTGCAAAATTTGGAATTTTCACTTTAATGCGTTTCTTTCTTTTTTTCTAGATTTTCTGATTGGCGTAAATGATAAAAAATTGTTAAAGAGAAAATTGTAAAAATGCAATCAAGGTTTTTGAAGAAAATTAATGTACAGAAGTGTTGAGATAATTTTCCAAGAATGTTCATTTCCCTCTGAATTTTATTGCTGGCTGAATATTCTTCTACACACAAACAAGCAAAACAAATACATTTAACTTGTTCAAAATCAATTAAACGGTGAAAATGTATTCTTCAAATATCCTAAGGGTGTCTATTTAAGATCTGCAATTCAGGTAGAGTGTTCAGTTAGTTTTATTTGAATTGACAACAAGATAGACTCTGTAATATCGGTAAGGCTAATCGCTACGAAATTGTTAGAAATATTCTTTAGTGGGACAAGTGTCTTCAGCCTTCCCTTAATGACACGATAGTTGAGTTGAATTCAAACACTCCATCGACGAAACTGGATTGAAATGCTCTCATTTCTTACAGATGCATGCCCGATTGAAAGTTCCAGTTCCTCCTGTTCATCATCCTGTCACTTCTGTTGTTAAGGGCATTAATCAGTGTTAGCCTACTTCGCAATTTAATCAGACACCTTCCCATTTAAGTGTTTTCTATTATATTCAAGCTGAAGTCACACTACATAATTTTGTTGGTCAGTTTATCTCAAGATGTTAGATATGTTGAGCACTTTATTATGACCAAATTATCTGGTCTAGCTATATTATCATATGCGGTTTTTTAGTTATAGGGGGCGTGCTTCTAACTCCTCCCCCCCCCCCTTCAGCCTAATAGCAGACACCTGATTTAGTAACATCATATGGCAAAAACGGCTTCAAATTTCTCAAATATGATTTTTTATTTCATTGCTACAGAACTGGATGGCTTATACAAACCTCAGTATTGGAAACTTCACATTAACTGACAGCCTCTTATTTACGAATTATAACTTGTTATCTCAGCAAGCTAACCACGCCTTTTGCCAGGTACGAAAGTAAATTGTTATGTTGGTAAATGGCCGGAGCACTAAGTTTTTTTTCCATTAAAAAATTAGAAGACAGGATGATGTTCCTTTTTAACAGAACCAATAAACAACTAATCCTTAAGTTGTTCTAAATATTCTGCATTGTGTGTTAATTCATGGTCAGGAGTATTCTGCGAAACAAGTCGAAACTTAATTTGCTTGTTAAAGTCTTTTGTTCATTTTATTTATAATTCTCATGTTTTGCCATTTATCTTGAATAAAAAAGTTGTTTGTAACAAGCTATATCTTTCTTTGACAGCATATCAACTTTACAGATGAATTCTATGCTCCTCCTGTGGTGATAGTGACGGCAAAACGCATCAATAACGATTCGCGTTTGTCTGGATGTAACGCAATCACCGCTTGGGTCGAGGTAAAATTGTTTTACAAACTTACAGATAGCAAAAGAATAATTTAACGTTGAATCTTAATAAATATGATCAATCCATGCAGTGATAAAGGAAAAGAAATCCCAGATTGACAAGAAAGACAGAAAGTGTAAGAAAATCTTTTCACAAAGTTTAACGCCGCGCTAGTATCTGTTATTAGTGGTTTTCACGTGACGTCATCAAAATGAATACAAATTCATCAGTTATAGAGCAGCATAACCCATATTTTTACAAACTGTCTGTTCGAAAGGGCTCTTTATAGTTTTGACAGTGATAAACTACGCTGTTAATTTTTAACCTTTTGCGTGACGCGGCATTTGAAGGATCTGGAAGGGCCTAGAAAACTGTGATTTGGGTTAGAAAATTGTCTCCTTTTTTTGAGATTGTGCCATCCCAAACACAGACATTTTTGTTGGTTTCTGACCGCTATATTGGTGCCCCTCTGAGGAACAACAACATTAAGTTCTGTAAATTTGGGGAAAAAATTGTATCAGTATTTCCGCATAACAGGAAATATCACAAAGGCCTGAGTCTTTGCAAAGGTTTTTTGAATATATTTATTTATCTTCTTTCATTTCCCGGATTCTGGACTTTCTTTATCACACAGAATCGATTTCCATTTTTGATGGAGTGACAGTGATAACCGGTTCAAAGGAATTGGAGGATGAATAAAATGTTCAAACCAAATCAATTTTTTTTTAGCAGCTACGAGTCCTCTTACTGATTCCTAAACATTCAAACAACTTTTTATATCTGTGGTTAACCGTGCAGTTTTCGTCAAAGTTTCTCATCACCTTTACGTTTTGATCGTTTGTTTAGTAAAATTTTCAACACTGCTTTGGAGTAATAATGTTATTAGCAGTCTCGATTTTCTACCCTTAGTACACTTCCACCGCAAAAACAGAGATTTGTGTTCGAGTTTATGAAACCAAGAGCAAGGATACCATAAAAGTCGATTATCTGATTACTGGAGGTAGGTATATCACCCAGTAATGTAATAATCGGCCACTAATGTATTACTAACCACTAATACGGTAATAAAAAAAGTTAACAACTAATGTGATAACATTCTAACCTTTAATGTAATAAACAACTTAACCACTAATGTGATAACTTTGCGACCATTCATGAAACAAACTCAAAGAGAACTGCTAATTGTTTTTTTGAGATTATTAGGATTTACAAGATCATATGGTGCACGGCAAAAAAATAATCAGACGACCCCCTGCTTTGATGTCAAGTAATGCCGTTTCAACGCAATAGATCATTTAGGACTTGTTCCGTACACTTCCCTTTTACTTGAAGAATTTAAAATCTACTTCCCTTGAATTATTTCTTAGCTAATTTAGGCTCTAGTGTAAAGGTTAATATTGTCACTTTGTCTCGTTAACACTAACAGATCCTTTAGATAAAAGAAGGGTGTTTAATTTATAAGCGTCAGTTCATCATGAATTCCCGATAACAAGAATGATAGCTTCCATTATTCACCTCACGGTTTTTCTCTTTCTCTCCCTCACCATGTTCGGTAAAACTTCGTTGAAATTAAAGTAAAAGCAAAAAAACAGCAACAACAACAAAACAACAATCAAATAAATAATAAATAAAATAAATAAATAAATAACGATTTGCAGGTAGCACATCCACATACTGGTTCTTCGTCTACCTGATTCCTGGTTGAATTGGAATTTAGAAATGCTGGTTTTTGTGGAGAGGGGAATACCGGAGCACCCGGAGAAAAACCTCTCGGAGCAAGGGGAGAGAACCAACAACAAACTCAACCCACACATGGTGTCGACGCCGGGATTTGAACCCGGGCCACATTGGTGGGAGGCGAGTGCTTTCACCGCTGCGCCACCCCTGCTCCCCTAAATCAAGCCCTACTCTAGATTAATACTCATATAGACCAAATCCAAATCTCGGTATGAGCACTTAATTCCGTTAGATATATTATGCACACAAAAAAAATGATAATCATGCATCCTTTGTTTTACACAGACCTGGATCCTTGTATAGATGGCGTACACTGTGATTATCATGGTCTATGCAAAGCTTTTGGACCATACGATGCCCGCTGTGTGTGCATAGACAGTTGCCCATCTTATCAAGAGCCTATCTGTTCTTCTAACGGAACGACGTATGACAACAAGTGTCTCTTTAAGCAGGAAATGTGTTTGTTACAGCTGAACTTTACTGTGCAGCATCCTGGGAGCTGTGAAGGTATCAGTGATGTGACGTAACTTATGGTATCAATTGCCATTTAATTCAATCACCCAAATTAACAACCCCGAAATAAAGAAACGTCAAAAAATCTTCACTAACAACGTATCGATATCACATCTTCTGAATCTCTATCATCGGTACCAGTTAGAAGTCGTTTTAAAGATATAAACTGGTTAATAATGCGAAGCTGATCTCTGAGCATATTTCTATAGCAAAAGCACAAACGAGGAAATTTTACCGTGACGCGATTTAATTAAAGCAAAAAATGCGTCGTTTTAGTAACGTAAAATGTGAAAAACTGAGGTCATTTAGGAAGGTGAACAGTTTATGACTTTAAAAATATTTATAATCTTGTCTAAAGAGGAGCTCGAGACAAATCGCCTCATCATAACTCGAACTCTCTCATTCTTTTTTTCTTCTTTACATTTGCATTTTTGTACTACTTTGCAGGGTTCCCATTTCAGCGTGACCGGCGTCACATGCCTCATATACCTTCCTTGGGATAAGTCTCACTGTGAAGTAATTGGTTTCCGACCATTTGTGTTCTATCCTGATAAACCCGTTCAAGTGCAGGTAACTGTCAATCACATCGATACAAGGGACACGAATTACGTCCACGATGCTGCTGTGTCGTGGATTGAAGATGTGACCTACGAACAATTCACTGCGTGCGTGATGGCGGCTGGTTTCAACGAGCGCAGGTCCCGTGCTAATGTGTCCATAGACTGGATAGCTTATCAAGGAGCCCCAGAAGGTGGGATCAGTGGAGAGGTGCGCATGTCACAGTGGTGGACTGGAACAACATGCAAGACAGTGCGGTTTCCTTCAGTAAGAGATTTTTTCCACTTCTCTAAAATGTGCTTTTACTTTATTTATTATTACCTTGGTTTGTTAAAGTTTTGCCTGGTTGCACTGAATGACAAGGGAGAAAAAAGAGATTTACGCGCAAAAAGTATAGTTTAATACCTACGTTTTAGCGACGACGGCTAACTTCCTGAATTTCGTCATCGACGAAGGCTGGACGACTTTTGACAACTTTAAACCGCTATACAGGTTCGCGCGGCAAAATTTCATTCAATTCCGGTCGGCGTCGTCGATGCTTAAGGTCCCTAATTACTATCGTTCTACATCCACGTTGGCCAAGGCCTAAATGTAATAAAGTCCTAAACGTAAAAATATTTTGTCCTAAATGTAATAACAACTTGCCCTAAATGTAATTAACTCTTTTAAGTTGCCAATTAACATCTGTACAGTAATTTCTCGAGTAAGCGCCACATTTGGGGGCGAGGAAGTTTAATAAGCGCCGCGGCGCTTAGTCGCGCAAATACGGTACTAAGCGGTATTATTATGGTATTAAGCACTGCCCTTAAATAAGCGCCGTGGGGTTAATTCGCATAAATTCGGTACATTTCTTTAATTATGCACTGTGGAATAGTTCTAAATGCGAAGTTGATCCGTTCCACGCAAACGAAACCCGAGTCTATTTCGACTATAAAATTGAATTAGATTTGTTGCTGTCTCCTGTAACCTCGCAAAAAGATTTTGGAGTAACGGTTACTGGTGACCTTACGTGGAACCAGTACATAAACAATGTTATCTCATAAGTACACTGTTGCTGAACATAAGGATTTCTTCGAAGACACACCTGCTGCGATTTGGACACTGACAGACACCAGAAGACTTTTGTACCTTGCATTCGACAGATCTCCCCTGAATTGTGCTGGTGAGATCTGGGCACCTCAATCTATAGGAAACATCTCTAAAGTTGAAAGTCTTCAATGAAGAGCTACAAAATTTATGTTAAACTTGAGTTGAACGGAATCTACCAGCTGCCAGTTGAGGCTTATTAAACTGAACCTCTTGCCTTTTCCTTTTTTTTTTTTGTTATGAAATCAATGATCGTCTTTTCAATTCTACTTCAGATGCCGATTAGGTCACTACAGTATCTGTCATAATGATTTTGTACAGCAGCTTAGTTGTAGATCTGTCTATTTCTAAGTGCTGCATTACATTGTTTTAAACTAGTTATTTAATCGTTTACCTATTAGTTATGGAATTATCTACCAGCATCTATCTGCTCTGTTTTAATCTCAATAAATACAAATTCGTCAAGTCCCTGAGCTCAATGGACACGAACAGCGTGCCTGGGCTAAACTTTACGACGTCAACATTTTCAGCACGTGAAAATCAATCTGCCCCAAGTGCTGCGTTGCACGTAACATCATATGAAGTAATATATGCTGTTACTAGAGTTACAATTAATGTTTTTTTAATACTCATGATATTTTTTAACCTTCTTAGTAAATAATAAATATCAATTTTTTAGCTGTTTATGGATAATTTAGTAGATTTAGTGGCCCACTTTAACTGAAGCCTCGCTCTGTTGTGTCACCCTCGCCATTGGTTTTGTTTTCCCTTGGTAGAATTTTTATTTATTTATTTATGTTTTTTTTTGTAAAAGGATCAAATGCTGCACTACAATACGTCAGCATACACACACAAAAAAAATAAAAGTCTCGCTCCGGCAATATACACACCATGTTGGAGGGTGTGCTCACAGTTCGGGTCATGGTACATCCAATTCAAAACTAACAGACAGGTACTTTTTTTATTATGCGGTCATAACACATGAAAACCGGACAACTGTTTTTAAAGTACACATGCAGACAAAATACAGATGTGTGGACCTCAATTCCCAGTTTAAACATAGTGCCTTCGTGTTTTAAGCTAATCCTATGAGACGTTACCTGTTTGAAGAAAAACTAGTACGAATTCGAAACGCCTTCTTCACTTTGTCTTTTAATTGTTACTACCTATAGCAAGGAAGTGTTTTAATTGATTAATTAATTGATTATTATAAAATAAGTTATTTAAAATGTTATAGATTTAAACTTTTATTCACAACATGGCTTGCTTAGAAAATTTGATACAAGTAATTTTTTCTGTGTGGGTCTAGTTTCCAAAGGAGCCTTCAGTTTTTGTGACCGTTGCACATCACCATGCCGGACTGAAGAGAGACGCCGCCAGTATTTGGTTGGAGGATATCACACGATCTTCCTTTAAAATATGTTTAAAGGGAACTACAAAATTATGCGGGCTCACATGAGGACATCTATGTCGTATGTAGCATACTTAATTTTTTGCCTTCTTACGTCCTTTTCTCAGTATTACATTTGTTGCGCGTTGAGTTGTGTCAAATTACATAATGTAGCGAATTTTCTCTTTCTTTCCATTTTTCTTTCCATTTTTCTTTTTCTTTTTCTTTTTTTTCTTTTCGTAGAACTGGTTGGCTTTTTCGTCACTTGACAAGCCCATGTTCTCAGAACACAGCTCAATTTATTTTGCAAACTCTCAGAAGCCTGCAGCCTGGAATAATAACGCATTCTGCAAGGTCAGTATAAATAGTATCTCGCTTAGCTTTATTTTATGTCACGTTTTCACCATTCGTTAATTTGACGGCTCTTTTCATCGATTTTGAAATTCATTGTATGTTCTTTTATTAGGATATTTCCTTTACAAAATTGTACAAGAATGCCCCAAGTGTATTTGTATCAGCGAGTCACACCTCCAGTGGGGGAGGGCAGGATCCAATGCACAACTCCATAACCGCTTGGGTTGAGGTGAGTCAGTGACTGCTAAAACTTAGAGGTGTGGAACGGTATCGTGAGCTTGTGATCCTTGTTGAGCTTGCTTTCATGGCAGCAAACTAATAATGATTATAATGTGTAGGAAGTGGTTCAGTAATAAAAAGACTTGTGGCTCCACACATGTTTTCTTGCATCTAAAGTTACGTTTTCCTTAATTTACGTCATAGTTCCTTAATTTACGTCACATCTCTTTTGTTCCCGGGGGATTTCAGTGAGAAGACTAAGACCAATGGTGTGCCAAAATGGCAGCAACTTTGAACGTTTAAGAAAAAATTCTAAAAAAAAACACAACGTTGTGTTCGCATCGCAAAATTTTTCCGCAGACGAGGTTCTCGCAGTAATGCGTACTTTCAAATAATAATAATAATAATAATAATAAATGTTAGGTTATGGGCACTTAAAGCAGTTTCAATGACGTAACGACTAAACGCAGTGCTTTAAAAGTAGATAAAACTACAAACAGTAGTCAGTAGCAGATTAATTTTTTGTCGAGACTAAGACATGATAATTTAGGATTGGTGAATTAAAAATGTAAAAATGATCATCTGTTTTTATTTTTTTATTTTTCATTTTAATTTTTAGTACATCAATACAACAGGGGCTCGAGTGTGTACAAAGGAATTGTACGACTCAAAGTACGACCCTCTCTCCGTATCATATACTGTCTTGTCAGGTAAAGGGCGACATCCTTATTAGACTAGAAACTCTTTTACATAGATACAGCTAACTTAATACTAACCAACAATATTAACCTCAAAGGCGGTGCTTAAGGTAGACCTAAACCGGATTACCCCAGCACCCATTAAAGCGTAGATGGCATTGCAAGGGTGGATTTCTTTTACTGGCGGAGACGCCTCGGTGTGACAAAGTTTTCATTGTTGCAGTTGTGAAGCACTTTTTGAACTTGATGCGCATAAATTAGTACACTATATATACTGTTAGTATGGTTTCATGCAGCTTTTAAGTGTCTTTAGCTCAGATTAAAGGTAGGATCTCGATATATTTATGTTTATCAAACGTAAGGTGCATAGAGTGATAACTATTCGAGGTAACTGAATATCTTAATTCCACAAATGTTGCATCTATTTTCCAGGTATTTGCCAGCCAGGTTGGAGCTATTTTAGTGGCTACTGTTACTTTACAAGTCGCACTTGTGGCTCATGGCTCACTGCTGTATCAAACTGTTCTAAGATGAGTTCCAGTTTAGTAACAGTTCACAACCAGAATGAGAACGTCTATATTCAACACCATCCCAACGGAGAGAGAGCCTGGATCGGACTCAATGACCGAAGTGTGGAGGGCTCTTTTGTGTGGACAAACAAAGAAATAAGTAGTTTTAGGTTCTGGGCCCCACAGCAACCGAACGACTGGAAAAACGAAGATTGTGTTCACACTCTTGGCGCCAGGCATGGTTACACTTGGAATGATGTGCCTTGTCATAACTGCTATAACTACACTTGTTTTAAAGGTACATGAGATAATATTGTTTAGGTACCAAGAAAAGAAATAATTATGTTTTTGTGACCCTTTTTGTGTTTTAGCCTGCATTCAACTACAATAAAGAAAGACCTATCAGAAAAAAAAAAATGAAACAAATCAGAATCTGACTGAAAAAGTTTGAGTGGTTTTGTTTTGAAAACATTGTCATTGATCATTAGTAAACCAAAGACTCTGGTAGATTTCGTTGGAGATTCTCGTTTGCCATTTACACAAATCATTCCCATTTACATGTACCGACAAAGAAAATGTCCACAAAACCTGAAATCTGTACCAAAGATGAGTTTGAAGAAATAGAAAACGAGATTCCGTTGAAACATTTCGTTCACGTTAACTCTGACGTAGACTTGTAGGCACGCTTCCATTTCTTTTATGTTTTCCACAGGGACGAAACGAAACCTATTTTTAAAAGAAACATTTTTGTAAATGGCTCAACGAATATGAGCTCCGCAAGGCAAGCTTTTTAAGATCCTTTTTGCGAGTCACGTTTTTCCCGCATTTTATTTCTCTTGACGGTTCACCCGTAAGACTAAAGAGTGTTTAATATTTATACTGTGTGATTTTCCCTTTTAGACTTAGATGAATGTACCACTGGTTCCCATTCCTGTGACGTCAATTCCGTATGCCAGAATACCGTGGGTTCATACACATGCTCGTGTAATGCCGGGTACACAGGAGATGGAAAACCTTGCAATGGTATATTAGATAATAATTGAGGCAAAGCACGTCCACACGAATCAGATAATTATCTTTTTTACCCAGATTCGTGCAAACGGGGTCTTAAACCACTCTGAGCAGTTTTAAAAAGATGCTGTTTCGGTGAGCGGATTCACTAGTTTCGTGTGGAGACCAATGCCGATTCGTGTGAAAATAAAAAAATGTGGCTCTTAAAAATATCTGGTTCGTGTGAAAAAAGGTACAATTCCTGTGCAGCGTAAAACTAACGTTTGACACTGTCAGTCCTACTTTGTTGGGCAGAAAAAAAAAAGACTACATAGACCGGCGACCAGATGTAAACTATCAGGCAGATATAATCTCACGAAGATTCCACTTTCTCATGCAGATATCGACGAGTGCTGCACCAACTCCCACAGCTGTGACGCCAATGCGGTCTGTAACAATACCGTGGGATCGTACGTATGCGCATGTAAAGCAGGATACACAGGAGATGGAAGGACATGCACTGGTAAGTTGTAAAAAGTGTGACGAATATATTTATCTCTGTTTCTTCTGGGAAATCGAATTAGACTGGTCACAGTCCCCTATTTTTCCGTAAGACCGTCGAGATCGAAGACTTTGCGTTACAGGCGCCACCTTGGATGAGTGTCAAATCTACTTAGAGGGAGGAGGACAGTTTTCTCGCCTCTCTTCCCCCACGGCTATAAACCACTTTCCCGCCCCCTCGGTACATACATGCATGAAACTAAAAAAGCCGCCCGTAATGCAAAGTCTTCGAACTCCACGATCTTACGAAAAAATAGGTGACTGTGAACAGTCTATTAATAATTAGTGCTAGGATAGATGGTGACACCACCAACTGCTACAACAACAACTAGAAATCTATGGTGTGGAAACTTCTCTGACTGGTCACTTTAATTTGTCTTGCTTCTCATAAAATATTTTATGAACGTTGTTTAAGCTTGTTATGCGATACGTAAGAGAGGAAATTCTCTTGATTTATCAATAACCATCCCTTATAGAGACCGCGCTTTCCCTGCTGTATAGTTCAACCGGACTTTTCAGTGGGCAAACTGTAATAAAACACCTGTTATTAATTCAAAATACTTCCGCGTTTCTGATTGGTTTAAATGTCCTTAACTAATTCTTCATAACCAGCTGCCGTTGACCAAATTTGAGAGGTGTTTCGGTTATCCTGTCAAAGATGAGACTTGTAAGGCATCCGCGTAGACCCAGGGAAAGTCAGTCGCGCCGTTTCTGCTGACTCTACTGAGAACCCCGGAAACCGCATTTTTTGCACCTTATTTGTATGGAAGAAGCCTTAAACCGCTCTGGAGCGCGGTTTAAAAAAGATGCGGCTTCGGTGAGGCTATTCATGGTTTCGTGTGGATTAAAGGCCTATTAGTGTGAAAAAGTATGCGGTGCACTTCATTATTGATTATAAAAAAGGACAGCTGAAGGCTTGGTAGTTCAGTTTTGGTGAGTAGAGAAAATGGCAAAGAAGACTGAAAGAGCCAAACTACTGCCTTTTAAAGAACAACGCAAAATTGAACAGCAAACATAATACTCGACCGACGACAACGGCTCTTGAAGATAGATATTCTTTAGACTGAACATGCCCTGTTATCTTGAATTTATCGAAGAACAGGCCAATGTTATGAAGACGACAGAAACTTTGCATCGATCAGAGAGAAGCATGATTTAAATGCAGATCTAGGGGACAGGGGGGGGGGTGGGTGTAGCAATACGGACGCCGAAATTAGGGTTAGGTTAGGGTTAGGGTTAGGGTTAATTAAATTAAGGGTTTTGTTCAATAATAAGTTACGCTGAACTACCACCAGGCAGATGCAAAATCGCTTCTCCTTAACGCAACCTTCACTACATTTTTCCAGACATCGACGAGTGTTCTACCAACGCTCATAGCTGTGACGCCAATGCGGCGTGCAACAATACTGTGGGATCGTACGCATGCGCGTGTAAAGCAGGATACTCAGGAGATGGAAGAACATGCAATGGTGAGCCGTTTTGATCCTTTTCTAAAGGTGTTTTAAAAGAAAGAAAATAATATCTTTGATTCCTGAAAACTAGCTTACTCGAGTGCAGACGAAAAAGATTTTTGGTTGGTCACACAACAACAACGACGACAACAACAGCAGAAACAACAATCATTATTACTTTACAATTATATATGTTGTTGGATAGGAGAAAACGTAGAGTACTGGCTTCTTGGAATAGCTGTTACAGGTCAAAATTAAACTCAGGTTAAACTGAGATTTTTTAACCTAGGTTGATTCTCGATTTCCTTTGTCTCCTCGCCCTAATTATTGATCATGGATTAGGGTTAGGAGACAAAGGGAATCACCACTGGAAATTTAGAAACCACCTAGGTTTAAAAATTTTACTTGAATTTAATTTTGACATGTCTCATAGCCATAAGATAGCCATTGGCCACTGGGGTCAGGGCCGCCGGTTTCGGAATGAGGGGGTAATGCATGCGCAGATGGGACTGTTATTAAAATGTTGCGGAAAAACTAAATGTATGATTGTGTTTTCGAGAGCAGTGTAAATTTCTCTTTTCTCGTTTTTCTTTCCAATCTAGCAGATTGCGAATAGCCCGGCTCCTTGCTCTTCAGTTTACAACAGTTTATCAGCCTCTATGAGGTTATGAGATCGCTTGCTAAATGAAACGAACGCTTATACTCCCAGCTTCTAGCTTACACGAACCTAAAATCACAGAACAAATCTCACGGAAAATCACCGGTAAAGACGGGCCTGTATGACGCACTTTAGGAACCCTTGGCGAAAGCAACGCCTCCCCCTTATCCTTCGTGTTCCCTGAGTAAATACAGCTTGTTGAGACGGTACAAACTCACCCAATGTAAGTGGAACGATTTTTGACACCTTTTTTTAAACATGGTTATGTTATTTCATTCCGTTTTCGTTTTCTCCTGCTACCTCTTTGCAAAATGGGCGTGACTGCCCCCGCAGGGATTTCGCCTTCCCCGAGGAGGGACTCTAATAACTCGCGCGTATATTAAGGAAAGTACTTACAGCTGAAATATACAGTCAGTATGCCAGAAAAAATCTCGATTTGTTTGAACAGGGGCCGCAAGGAATCGGTAGGTAATAATGACGTTTCTATTGTTTGCGCCCGCAAGTACGAAATGGTTAGGATGAGGTAAAGAGAGAAAATCCCGAAGGGACCGCCTAGGTAGATTTTGTGACATTTATTGTGCAGTCGTACTTCGATATTCTTTTGCGTTACGTGTTATCAGTGACATTCTGTTGAGCAGTTGTTTTGAAAGTTATGGACCAAAAGACAATCGTTAAGCGCAGATGAAGTTATAAGGTGCGTATAACTGTGTATATATAATCACTTGGAGAGTTTGCCAGACACGAGTTGTTCACAAATCTTTAATTGGAAACCTTGCCAGACACTCCTTCTCTCTCTTTGACCGGAATAAGACTCAGCCCCAA
>CALNXK010000207.1:90000-105000 GCA_942486035.1 Porites lobata | reverse complement strand
ATGATATAGAAATCCCACAAAACCGGCTGGTTTAATCAGGATCACGACATCTGATAGTTTGGATTAGCTGGAATCTTTCGATTTTGTGAAATTTACTGAGAATATACAACTGCCGCCATTTAGTGTTCTGAAAACCTTGACCGGCAGTCGAGCTGAAATAAGTTCTAAGTGTCACAAAACATGGTTTCCTCCTCTGAGCCCAGCGTAATCCAAACACTAAACTTGAGATCTGTAAAGCATTTCAGGATCGCTTGACTTTTCTAAATCGACATATGATAGTTTAGATTAGCTGGATTTTGTGAAATTTACTGATAATATAGGACTGCCGGCCATTTGGTGTTTTGAAAACCTTGACCGGTTACCGGCCATATAGCCACAGCGATATTACTATAAACCTGGGCCAGACCCAGCGTGAAAAAAATAGTTACAGCAGTAAATTGATCATAGTCAAGATGACATTTCAGCTACGACGCTTCGATTCATCTTACAAATAACTATGGAAATTAAGGGCGACGGTCAGGAGATATCGACCATCGCGTGAGTGGCAAGAGTTGAAAAATCGATTTCCTTCATTTTTTGTCCATAAATAGCTTTTAGGTAGATAAGTAATCTGATGCAAGTTGTTCTCGCAGAAAGTCTTTTATTTTCGAGAAAAGTTAGAATATCATTTTTCGTGGTCGAAGTCTCAAAATAGCCGTATTTTCAGCCCGAAATTTGCTAACATCAACTCTCCTCGCGTTCGCAAATAAAGCCGCAAGGGGAAACTTGGACACTTTCCATCAATAGAACAACTCTTCTTCTTTCACTAGAAGATACTTTCAAAGCAATATCAAGACTCGTTGAACTAACATAATTCAAAAACTAAGAACAGGTTTTTACGGCGACAAAAACTTTAATTTAGTAGTTGTTTTCTGCGGCATTTTTCTTTATGTGGTATAGCTCCAAATTTTCCCGGTCCTCGTTTATTCACACATTTAGACATTCATCTAAAGCATACCTGAGAATTGGCTTGGGTTCCTTTAGGCAAGTAGTGAAGCGTGACCAAAATAACTTAATTAATGGCTCTAAGTTTCCTCGATCGTAAAGTAACAAGACGGAATATCTTCCTGTTCCGTCATCCTTAGCGAATTACCATTGTTAAAGTCCTTAATTTTCGATAAAAAGTGAGTACTAGAAAAAGCGTGTTTGAAAATACTGTCGGGATCGAAAATGTTACTCTTTCAAGAATTGCGTTGCGTTACTACCGTGATTCCGTGACTGTCATTTTGACGGCTCCGTCTCTTCAAACGTACGTTATGTCACGTGCAGCATGTAACAGATTGTCACGCAGAGTCGCCGGCTGGTAGAGTTCAGTGTTTCAAAATGGCTAAAATTGATCCAGTTTCACCTTTTTACACCACTCTTTGGTTGAACAAAGTAATTTTGCAACAGGAAAACCTACAAGAAGTACAAAAAAAACGAGCCTTTAGGCGGTAAATGTCTACTTTTGTGCGCTTCGAAATTGGAAGTGTTTACACAATGACTGCCGGCCTACCATGAAAATTCCTCAACTTTGATGGTGTCTTACAAAGATTACATTAAATAACCCAAGCCAGTTCCTTGGTATGTTGTAAATGAATGTCTAAATGTGTGATTTAAATAAGCATGAAGCAGGAGTAAACGAAGAGAATTTGGAGTTCTACCACATGTTAAATATTGCCCTCGAAAATGAGTAACGAACTTAAGTTTTTGTTATCCTGAAAACCTATCCCTCGTTTTTAAATTATTTCGGGACGACGAGTTTCCCTATTGTCCTGAAAGTATCTTTTAGTAGAAGAAAAAGATTTTTTTTCTGTTCATGGAAAGTGTGCAAATTTCTCCATGCGTCTTCGTTTGCGAACGCGAGGAAAGTTGATGTTAGCGAATTTCAGGTTAAAAATTAGGGCAGTCTTATACTCCGACATCAAAAACCGATCTTGTAATTTTTCTCACAAATAAAAAGCTTTTGACAGGAACAATCTACTTTAGGTTTCTTATCTACCTAAAAGCTATCTATGAACAAAATGTGAAAGAAATTGATTTTTCAACTCTTGCCACGGTCGATTTTTCCTCACCGTCGCTCTTAAAACCTTGAAAAGAACATGTATTTAAAGAAATATAAGAACAAAATAATATAAAACGCTTTCGATCTGATCAAAGTTCTGTCAGAACCTAGAAGCAACCACGCATACACCGAATGCAAATATGGCGGATCTCTCGGTCGGCCCGGGTCTAGTTGCGCGAAAGCGAGGCTAGTGAGGCCTCAAGAGATTTGTTTTGACTGCGCGTCTTAGCGATTCAGTCGATCAATATGGTTTCCTTCGAGTTGTTACGTGCTTAAGAGCCATCAAAGAGGAGATTTAACTCCAGCAGAGACGAAAGTTGATTATCTTCGCTTTGCCAAGGTTCTTTACGAGGAAAGAAATGGATTCAAGCAATTCGGCGCGGCGAATGGAGGCACTTTACTTACTGTTTACTATCAAGGAGTTAAAAGAACGAAAGTGTGCTCGCTTCACTTTAGAAGAGAAGACTCACGAAACTATTAGAATGGGTGAATAGCTGAAAGATTCATGGTTCTGTTTCAAGTTTGCTTTGTCCGTTCTCTTACCAAGGAAAGGTAAATATCCTCGAGAACGAGTGAATCCGCCGTCGCGACTTACCAATCTTTAGGCGCTGTCAGGGACACAACGACAGACAACAAGGCCGAATGTTTTCACAGTCTTCACGATCCTGTGTTCAAGAGTTTGAGCAGTGCCATAAAAGAAGCAATTGTTGGGAAATTGCTCTTGGTTTATCTGGAAATCATTCGACAAGTTGCTAAAATAGATCACGCGCAAGGTCAAATACAATGCTCGAATACTTGCAGGCTCTTTCTCTGCCAGAACCCTTTTCCTTCTTCTTACTTTCTTAGTTGGCAACGGTTCCTCTGTTAGTTTTTTCAATGCACTTTAGTCAAGGACTGTTCTTGAAATATGTCGCTTTCTTCTGGTTGTACACAGATTCACCGGCCACGCTTGTAGGATTAACAGGCGATTGTTATTGTTGTTGTTATATTTTAATGCAGCTGTTTTCAGCATGAAATCTAAAAGATCTTACAGTCCATAGCGGATGCTCCCGTTCTCGAGAATGTTTACCTTTTGTTGGATAAATAACAGACCATGCAAACATCTTGGAACAGCACCATCTCTTGTGAAAATTATTCCATTCAAATACTTTCGTGAGTCCTCTCATCTAAAGCAAGTGAAGCGCGCACACTTTCGCTGTAAAGTGCTTCCCATCGCCGCGCCGAATCGCATGAATCCACAACTTTCTTTGTGAAAAGATCTCGGGAAAGTAAAGGCTATTCCAGCAAGAGTAAAATCTTCTTTTTGGTGGCCCTCAGGCATGCAACAACTCGAAGCAAACCATATCGATCGACTTAATCTCTAGGACGCGCAGTCAAAACAAAACTCTTGAGGCCTCACTAGCCTCGCTTTCGCGCAACTAGACCCGGGCCAGCCGAGAGGTCCGCCATATTTGCATTCGGTGTATGGGAAATCTATTACTACACGTCCTAGCTTTCAAAGATAAAGGACGTCTACTAAAAAATATCTATAAAGCGGCACACGACAGACTATCGAAGAATTCTACAAAGCATACTTTCCTGCCAGGAACCAGAAAGGAACAGAAGCAACAAACGGCATGATGCGTCTACTGTCATTAGGACATTCATCGTTTCAAATATGATCAAAACATCTATGTGTGATAAATCATTGACTCCGTAGGCAAATAGATAAAAAGTGTCCTCTAATCTTTTCTTCAATATGAATCCTCTTGATGCTTATTTCATCAATCAGTCCCACAATCCTGGCAAATTAACTTTCGTAAACGCGTCGTTCTGAGAAAAAAGGGGTGGCTATACACAAGCTACGTCGTCCTTTCAATTGACTGTACATATCCACCGCGCACGATCTTGCGAGAAGTCTCGCGAGTTAGTTCCTTGATTTTAAGAGCTAAACCGTGATTGGCTAAAAAGGTTTTACGTCACGGAAATCGTTTTACCGCTGGGGTTCGCAGACGCTATTTTTCGGAGGGAGAGAAGCGACGACCGGAAATGCGTCTGCTGTTCGCAGGCTACCCCCTCCTCTGCCAGCTATAATAACTGACCAGACAAGTTCGCCGACATCTGTGATGTCCATGATACGGACTCCGAAAATGGAACCCCTTAGGAGTTTCAGCCTCCTGCACTCAACGTTCGCGCCGTTGGCGCGAACGGTGCACGTCCACCAGCTGAACCACTGCATCGGGTACTTTCAAATACTACCGAAAACCGTGATATGTTTAGTTACCAAGCCCGTAGTCACTTGTGATGGATGCACCTTGCGCTGACCTAGACTGCTTAAAAAGTGCTTTACTATCAGCATTTATTGGGGTTTGAAAAGATAGCTTTTGAGACCGTAAACCACCGTGTGGTCACGGGGAATACTCTTTTTTTGTTAACGAATAGTCGTGCAAGAAACGGTCCGGCTTGAGGGAGCGTCAGAATACGGCTCGTCTTGTGGACAAGTCTATTTTAATGCATTTTTTACTAGCGCAAGTGAAAAAGTTATGTTGATACCCCTGATGGGTAATAGTGTTTTCTTCCTGTGATGTTGTTTGTTGTGAGGGTGTAGTGGGGAATTTAGGACATGAAAAGTTCCCGTTTTTTAGCTCGAGCTGATGTACAGTAAATGAAACGTTGCAAAGTTATACTTAACTGATACGTTTTCCAATGCTTAGCGACTGATGTTCTTTTTCTTCTTTCCTACCAGAATGTCAGAACTACGGGAGTCTCAACAGCGGAACCCGAAGGACTTCGTATAGCAGCTACTACTATTATTGTGATGACGGTCTCGGCCCTGGATGGTTCCGTTTTCAGGGGTCTGCCGGCACAAGAATGGCAACATCATGTCCGTCTTACATGAGGTGTGGTACCTATTATCCCGGCTGGCTATATGGTGGACACCCCTCAGTAGCAGACGGTCAGGCCACCAGGACGGTGTATTTTAGAAGTAATTACAACTGCTGTTATTACTCAAGAAGCATCAAAGTGAGAAATTGTGGTTCATATTACGTGTACTATCTTAATGGCGTACCTATTTGTTATGCCCGTTACTGTGGCACGAACTAGACACAAGTGCAAACAAAGCATATATGTATACATATTCTATCATTTCACTAAAGTAGGCTTTATTGTAAAAACAAAGTAACCATCTAAAAAATAGACTCTACTTACACTGTAACTTCAATATCAATATCTGTTTATAATAACTTTAGCGAAGAAAGAAAAAGTGAGAAAGGACAACGTACTACTTTTAAGCCATTTTGCAGATTATAGTGCCTATAACGTAAACGGCATTTTTATTATGTAATGGGGACCTAATTTTTAATGAGACTCACGCGCGTTTTGTCCAAATCTTTATAATTTCCCGAGCCTTTAGGCGAGGGAAATTATTGGTCTTTGGACAAAACGCAAGTGAAATTATTCCCTAATTAATTTCACGAGTATACCATTTGATTACCTATTTATATTATGGGTGACGAATTACCTTAGCAGTCTTGGATTTCTGACACGTTTATCCGGGATCGTATCGATCGAGAACTCCACTCTCCCGAACGTTTATTAGAGCTTAAATTTGGCTTAAGTTCAGAATTTTTCGACAAAATACCTGTTAGAAGCCTTCTTGATGTACTCTTCCGTGTGTTCAGGTTTTCTAAAGCGTCTTTTTATGCCCTGGCATCTTCATTCATGATATTTTAAAACTTCGTCGCCATCTTGACACTGAGACGTACAGAAGGTTGCCATGGCAATTATGTAATTTCACATGTGAAATTACAAATTATTGCTGAAATTTCGCGCCAAAATTAAGGAGTAATTTGTCACCTATGATATTAGCTAAACAAACCACGATGGACAACATGATTGTTAAGATGTGGGGAGTGCGGGGTATGAAACTGCTTACTTTTTTGTTTTGATCGGTCCAGGTAAGCAGTCTGTGAAATCGGGAGCGAAATGGCTGTAAGGATACAGTCTACTCTCGCCTTACGGACACGCTGCTGTTACGGGCACTCCGGGTATACGAACAGCAGCTAAATCCCTCCCCATTGCGGACTTTTGTTTACTATCAAGTACACTAACTCGCGGTCCCGAGGGTGACCTCAATAACAAGAGTTGACCTCACAATGTTGAGCCCTGATTTTGGACTTTATTAGGATAGGAGTTTCATTAACAAATAAAGGCACAATTTAATGACATTAATATAATAACTTGTTACATGCTCTTGTACGTTGGCATAATGTTACTTACTGCCAGGATCCCTCAGGTTTTTCCTTTCTTGTGCAAATTAGGGCTTTGTTTTTCAGTACACCTCACTGGGATTACCAAAATTTTATAAAGATAAATGGAAATTAATTCTGGTCTAAGCAGTGAAAAGACACCACCTCGCGTCATCATTGCACACTGGATATAAATCGAGGACTTATAAAGATCATTTTAAGATTATTAAAGAAGATACATCTTAGATGTAATTACCTCTAGACAACTGGAAAAGACCGTGTTAAGCTTCCGTCTAGTAGTTAATGACGAAGTAGTGAATAAATAAAATGCTGTTTGCCAGTTAATTTTTTTGCCTTCTCATGTTTGGCATGCATTATAACTGGAAACCCTTCCCAAACACGTCAGGTTGAGAAAGGAAGGCGTAAAAGCAGAAGAAAGTTAGAGGTGGTAAGAGCGGGAAATAAGGCGCAGAACTGAGCCATCGTTGAGGGGCGGGTCGGAAGTTAGGCGACATATATCTGGCGTCCGTTGCAAATGAAAGAACGAAGACGATAATTAATAAAAAAGATGATACAACATTTTGCCTATTCCCTTTTTTCTTGTGATAAAGTATACCCAACAGACTCCTGCTAACGGCTGCACAGGAATTTTAAGGCAGACAAGAATGCTATTAGAACTCCGAACAGTTACGATGACTGATAAGTTTCAGGATGTTTCAAAACGCACGAAGTTTGAATAATTATCATAAACTACATTTGGATGCGCACATTAATCAGTAAATAGATTTCATTGTCAAAAAACAAGGTGCATGTGTTACTAAAATTTTTGACTTTTTTCAGATTTTGTTCAGAGTTCCTTTCCTTTGTTAACTTTTTAACTGTTCATTTATTTCTTAGACACATATTTGGCATATTTTGGCGGCAGTCTGTTGTTTTGCGATATGAGGAAAAGCTGTATTGTGTAAATTTATAGATTTAATTTAAAGACTTAAAAGTCTGTGGATGGGTTTTGTTTTCTTTAGAGACGGTTAAGTCAGTTATTTTGATTGTAGTGACTTGCAATTGTTTGCAATTTTCATGGCCGAGAAATTGGTTGGTCCACGGTGTGTGCAAATAGTAAGGAAAAGGAAGCAACCCCCCCTTTTGAAATTGGCGTGTACTGATTGGCGTCGTCTCAAGCCGGCTATGGACACGTTCTTTAATGACAGAAGAACGCATTAGCGGCCTCGCAATGATGATTATTCATCATGGAGCATGCGTGGGGTCGGTGTGCGGTGGCACGTTTTGTGAGGAGCGTAGTTTCTGTCCCTTTACGCCAATTTTAGAGAATTTTATACCGCCTTGACATAATAATTCAACGTTTAAACACTTGCTGAAGTATTAAATGCAGAAATTAGGAGGAAAACACAAACGAGGAGCTCGAGGATCAGTGGAAGAAGAAGAACCATCGACACTTAAAAGAGCCAACATGGCGGAATGTCAAGAGGAAGAGGCCGCGGAGTTAGTGGAAGCGACAAATGAAGCAATAAACGCCGAAGGTGAGCCCAGTAATGCAGAACTAAGGGAGATGTTGGTAGACATTCAAATCAATACTGCAACTATCCTACGCGAAAACAAAACAATCAGAAGCGAAATGACCGATCTCAAGCGCACAATTCAACATCAAACAGACGATATAACTGCGTTGAAATCATCTCTAGAACATATAACGAAGCAGTACAACGAGGTAGAACGCGGGCTGGTGGCAGCAAGAAAGAAAATTCAAGAGCAGGAAGAAGAAATTGGTGAATTGTACGATCTTCAAGACAAACTAGAACAATACACGAGGAAAAACTCAATAGAAATACATGGTGTACCAGAAAGCGCCTACACCGAGACGGAAGACGTGGTGTTAAAATTAGCGGAGGCCCTAGATGTATCGGTGGAACCAAAGGATATCGAAATATGTCACAAGCTGAACAGGAAGGGTAACAAACCAATTATTGTAAAATTTATAAGCCACAAGGTCAAAACAAATCTATACAGGGCTAGGGCTAAGCTAAAAATGTCAGAGTTTCTAACATCTTCCCGCAGTGCTCGTCGTCAACTCTAGTGCAAGCCGACAGAATTTTTTAAACGAGAATCTTACCTCGTACAGGAAAAAAAATAATGAATCGGGCAAACGAGATGCGGAGAAATGATGAATTGTTGAGTGTCTGGTCAATGGATGGATCAATATATGTCAAGACCTCTCCGCAGGGTAAGCCGGTCAGAATTAACGAGCTGGAAGACTTAGATTATCTTTAAATGTCCAATCGTCTGGCCAAGGAAGATAAAAACTGTAACTTACATTTGGGACAGGAACAAAAAACGCAAAGTTCGGAGAAGAAGAAGGAAACGCTCAAAAACTACTTTAATTTACGTTTTGTATAATTTTAGTTTTGTTTGCTTCTTTTTTTTTTTTTAATTTGCATATATATTCTTCTTGTTTTTTTTTTTTTTTTTTTTTTTTATTGTAATGCAAGAGAAAGCAAAATACGATATACTTTCTCTAAACGTAAGGGGAATATGAGATCAAGCCAAACGGAGGAGCATTTTTCTATATCTCAAAGATCATAACTCAAAAATTTATTTCTTGCAAGAAACTTACTCTCAACCAGAAGATGAAATTATTTGGAAAAACGAATGGGGAGGTGAAATATTTTTCTCTCACGGATCCAGGCATAGTAAAGGTGTTTGCATTCTTTTACACCCTACGGTACAAAATAAGATCGATTACTCATTCAGTGACAAGGCTGGAAGAATCGTGCTAATTACTTGTGTTCTGAATTCTCTAAAATTATCACTGGTGAATATTTATGCCCCGAATAGCTAAAGTGAACAATTAGATTTCTTACAAAACTTAAACAATTGCCTTATCGACAAGTCAGAAATTTCCACGCTTATTGTAGGTGGCGACTGGAATTGCACACTATCAAAGATAGATAAAATTGGTGGCACAATTTGGAAACCAACAAATTATCGAAACCTGATTTTGACAACTATGGACGCTTTCGATCTCGTAGATATTCAAAGATTACGCCACCCGAGGCTACGTAAATACTCTTATGAATCAAAAGTGTTAAAACTGAAATCCAGAATAGACTTTTTCCTAGTTGCCAAAAATCTGACACAACATGTGAAGAAAAGCGAAATTTATCCTTCTATAGCACCGGATCACCGAGCAATTTACATTTCTTTGTCTTGGACAACTGAAAAGTCTAGAGGACCCGGACTTTGGAAATTCAACAACACGTTACTGAAAGATGAACATTATGTGTCCAAAATCCGTGAAACGTACTCCCGCACACGCGCTTTTTACTCCAATTTGGCAGACGCACGTCTTCTTTGGGAAATGTTAAAAATGGAAACCAGAGCGGCAACCATTGCTTATAGTAAAAAGAAAGCTAAAGCGACCACTAATAGAGAATTGGAAATTAGGAGACAGCTCGAAATTCTGGACCGCAATATTTGCGACAACTTTAACTCTCCCAATATCGCGCACATCCTAAATGAATATGAAGATCTCAAAATGGAACTCCAATCTATTTATGAGGAGAAAGGGAGGGCAGCTATTTTTAGATCGAAATGTCGATGGGTCGAAAAGGGCGAACGTCCAACAAAGTACTTTTTCAATCTGGAGAAAAGAAACTACAACAGGAAAACCATCACTGAACTGCGAACAGAAAGTGAAACAGTAACAAACAACGAGTCTCAGATATTAGAAGCTATCGAAAACTATTATAGCGAATTGTACGCATCAGCAAATAATTCACAGGAAAATAATGTTGATGAATTCACCGAACATTTAAAAATTCCAAAACTATCAGATGCAGACAGAGATAGAATAGAAGGTCCATTATCTTATGAAGAATGCAAAAAAGCTTTAGACACTTTTCAAAACAACAAAGCTCCAGGAGAAGATGGTTTCACGGTTGAATTTTATATGTTTTTTTTCGATCTGCTAGGACACGATCTTGTTGCTAGTTTCAATGCGGCCTATGATGCAAATGAACTCACCATTTCACAACGAAGAGGCGTTATTACTTTAATTCCCAAAGAAGATGGCTCGCTACTAGAACTTTCAAACTGGAGACCGGTAACACTGCTAAATGTTGATTGCAAGATAGCAACTAAGGCAATAGCAAGGAGAATAGAACCATTATTACCAAATCTAGTGCACACTGATCAAACCGGTTTTATCAAAGGAAGATATATCGGGGGAAAATATTAGGCTAATAATCGACATAATGGAACATACGAAGTCAGAAAGCATACCTGGCATTCTAGTATCTCTAGATTTTCGGAAAGCTTTTGATTCTCTAGAATGGTCGTTCATGATGAAAGCACTGGATATATTCAATTTCGGAACAAGTATAAAAAGATGGATCAGTACATTCTATACAAAAATTGAGAGCGCGGCGATAAACAATGGTTTCATGACCAACTGGTTTAGACCGTCAAGAGGAGTGCGACAGGGGTGTCCCCTTTCTCCGTACTTATTTGTGCTTTCCACGGAGATATTATCCAGCAAAATCAGACAAGAACCAAGTATAACAGGAATCAAAATATTCGGGCACGAAATCAAATTGAGCCAATTCGCAGACGACACAAACCTTTTCTGTGCAGATTTGATGTCCGTTGAAAATGCTTTGAAAACGGTGGGAGATTTTGAGAGGCTAGCGGGTCTCAAGTTAAACATAAAGAAATCGAAAGCAATTTGGTTGGGAAAATGGGAAAAAAACAAAAGTTATCCTTTACAACTAAAATGGTTACATAGTCCCGCTCGCCTCTTAGGAATTCATGTCTCTTATGATGAGAAGGGTAACAATGAATTGAACTTTAATCTGAAAATACGAAAACTTCAAACAAAGCTGGATATGTGGAGATCTAGAGACCTCACACTATTTGGGAAGGTACTGATAATTAAGTCCCTAGGATTGTCACAATTAATTTATTCAGCTTCAATTCTTAATGTTCCCGAAGATATCGCAAGCACAGTGAAAACAAAGTTTTTTAGTTTCTTATGGAAAAACAAAAGGGATAAATTTAAACGAACTGGGCTCTATCAGGATCTGGGAAGAGGCGGAATACGTATGGTAGACATCGACATAATGTTTAAAGCTCTAAAACTAGCCTGGATTCCAAGATTACTGACTCCAGGGAACCAGAATTGGAAAACAGTTCCTGATTATTACCTAAGAAAATTCGGAGGTTTGAACTTTTTACTGAGATGTAACTACGATGCGAAATACATAAAATCTATTCCATTGTTTTACCGAAATATTCTAGTATACTTCAGTGAATTAAAAACTCTGTACAGCTTTGATCAAGCACAAAATATAATTCTATTCAACAACAAAGAAATACTTGTTGACAGTAAAACCTTTTTTATCAGGGAATGGTTTAAAAAAGGTATCCTGTCAATACAAGATCTCTTACACAATACCGGCCAACCAATGACCTATCAGGAATTTACGAATAAGTATTCCTGTAAAACTAACTTCCTTCAATACTATCAAGTTATTAGCGCTATCCCAAAGCACCTATTAGCCAAAGCAAAATCAACGAAGCCAATTAATAAAGAGTTATATTCTGATAATAATCTTAGTCTACAATTAAATGAATCGATAACTCTATATCTGAATAAAATCAAGACTAGCGACTTCTATACGTTATTATGCACAAAAATCCACACAACAGGTCATTCTGGGCCACAGAGATGGAGCAAAGATCTCTCCTTGGATGAAGATAAATGGGAAAAAATATTCACCTCCCTAAAAACCGTCTGTAGAGAGACCAAATTAAAGGAATTTCAATATAAATTAATCCACCGAATTGTAGTCACCAAAAAGGAACTTTACCGCTATGGAATCAAGGAAGATGATGAATGTATATATTGTGGTGAAAAAGACTCTATTAATCATACTTTTAGAGATTGTCATTTCGTCAAGATTTTCATTCAACGGGTTATCAACTGGTTCAATATAGAAAACAAGATCAATTTCAACCCATCTAGCGAAGAAAGACTGTTCGGCATCCTCTCGGACTTACATGAAAAGGTACTAGTAAGGAAATTCAATTATACCATGTTGTTTATGAGATACTACATCTACGCCAACAAACTACACAACAAACCAATTCTCCTCCAAGACTTCGTTGGTAAAATGATAATTAAATACAGAATTGAAAAGCTATAAAATAGACATGAAAAGTAACTCCTCTGACCTTTTTTTTTTTTTTTTTTTTTTTTTTTTTTTTTGTGTGTGTTTATGTGGGGGTGTGTGTGCGTGTGATGTACTAGAATTGTAAGTAGTGTAACCATTGTAATTATTAGTAGTACGAGCATCGTATGGATGGTATTGTCAGTATAGCCAATATTGTAAATAGTGCAAGTATAGTGAATATTGTTAGTAGTATTTAGTTTCAGTAGTGTTTAGTACTGTAAACATTTAATATATGTCTGTAAGGCAAAAATAAATAAAAAAAATAATAATAATAAAAAAAAAAAATCATGGAACCAACTACATGCCAACGCCAATGGATATTTATGAAGGAAAATCAAGCTGAAGACATCTTTTAATAGGTTAGCCAAACATCATGCAGTATTGTGAAATGTTTAGTGCACTATTGCTTGAATATACGTTGTGTTTCAAATTAACGGGACCTCGGCAATAAGCACTTTTAAGCACTGAAAACACCTGTCTTTTCAGATCACAACTTCTTCTTGGTCGAATTTTGTGTCTTCAGCACTCGCGATAATGCAGTTGTGTGGAAATTCTAGTTTTATTTCTCTAAAGCATTAACAACAATACGAAATGTAAATCCACAGGATGCCATGCTGAATTCATTGCATTTACTATTATTCTGGGAAGCGCATGAAAAAGGATGCGTCGATGGGACTTGTAATTTGCGAACGGCAGAACTATTATTTTGACACGTAGGTCGAAGAAAATACCCTTGATAAAGGCTATCAATGTACAGCTGAATGTAAAATTTAATGGTTGGAAAAGTTGTTTGTTAAAGGAAAGAAAAAGATAAAGAAAATGCATATATGCTTGATAACCTTTTGTGAAAAAAATTATCAGTAATCGGTACGGAGGAATGGGAATGGGAATAATTCTGTGAGGTGTATCAGGTAAAAGAAAAAGCATGGGATTGTGACATTCAAGAGTAAATCGATGCCTGTATCTGGTATGAACAGCGAAAAAAAGAACACGGGTTAGATACAGGAATGTAGCCATGATTTCCAAGGAAAGCCCAACACTAAAAAATACTTCCGGGTGAAAGTTTTGTTTCCTTGAGGGAAAATAAGAGACGGGAGAAGAAATAGCCCAATCAAAAGGAGCCTTAATTAAATGTGTTCATGTGGGTTTAAACGTTTTACATTTTTGGGCCACTATAATGTGATTTGAAAATGAAATCATTAAACATAATTATATCCCTTTTAGGTAAATCAGTGCTTTTCTTCTCCCTTTACCGTCAACGCAACAGAAATAATGACTTTAAGCGAACACAATGAAAATTTTATCTTCAAGAAAGGAAGTGCTGCTTTAGTTAAAGCCACTATGTCGGGAGAAAAACACATCCCGCCTATCCTCTGCGCAATTTTTGCTGCAGCTGTGCTTCTAACTCAAGGAAGTAATGGTACACCTACCTTTTAGAAGATGTTCATGTGTTTACTTATTGCTCTTTACCAGCACATTTCATAAAGTGCTGATAATTTTTGTCATTTTTCTACTCTGAATTGTAAGTTTCGTTGAAAGGAAGAAAGAATGATATCGTGTTTGGTGCATGTGGAAGAAGCTACATCAAAAGGACATTACGCTCCCCGGTTTAACAGTATGCATATTGATTACACCAATTAAATTATGGTTCAGAGATAACGCTGCCGCCAAATATATAAAGGGTCATCAGTGGAATCCAGTTCCGTGTCATTTAGGGTGAAAGCATCGCCTTAGTCTTTACCTTGTTGATATGCAAACGCCGGGTTATCGGCTTATGACAAAACCATTTAATATTGTCTTTTCCTTCTGAAAGATAAGGATAATTAGCAGAATGCATGAGAGAGTACATAAATATCATCAATGATTACAGAAACACTTGTAGATGGGAAAACAGGGTCCATTGAATACCTCTAAGTTGAACTGTATTCTCGATTATGGTAACAAGTACAATATCCAAGGGCAAAGATAGTAAGAGAGACAAATTGGTCTTCTTTTGTTTGCGCTCTCGATAAAACGTGAAATTATAGGCTGTATGGCGCGTCGTAGCCATGCATTAGCGGCAAAGAACTCTACAAAAAAAGCTAAGTATGCTTCCGCGCGCAGAGTTGTTGTAGGCTCAAGGCCCATGTAACCCAAAGTGAATAAACGGCGCGGCCCTATCCTCCGTGTAAACCTTCCGGTTTCTCTGCTAGCTTGCTGCAAATCTTTTCATCGATTTGTCACTATAAAGCCTGGTTTCCATATGATCGCTACGATTACTGCGATCGCTGAGAAAAACAAGTTCAGCGATCGCAGCGACGATCGTTGTCGCTGCGATCCGCGCTGCGATCGCTGGAGAGTGGTTTCCATATGATCGCTGTGATCGCTGCGATCGCTAAACCTTTTTTTTCTTAGCGATCGCAGCGATCACAGCGATCGTACCGATCATATGGAAACCAGGCTT
>CALNXK010000207.1:62500-75000 GCA_942486035.1 Porites lobata | reverse complement strand
ATATCTTTGAAACGACTCGAACGAATTTTTTTTCAAATCTCTATACATAATCTTCATAAATGAATTAAACTTAGAGGCGTTAGCGCCCGCGTTAATTCAGTTGCTAAGTCAAGGGAAAAACTACTAACGGTTATTTCTAGGAGGGGTCTAATTAAGTCACAGTATTCAAAATAAGTGAACCAACATGCAGCTTACATTTCTTAATTTCATTGTCATTAATACAAGCGCTTTTGACAACATTAATTTATTAAGCAATTCCAATGAGATATACCTTCACCCTATAGTAAGCTAAAGCCCCGTGCAAACAGACGCAACATTGTTGGGAGTTGTTGTGTTCGTTTGCACGTGGCTGACAGTTTGATCGGTTTCAAACTTTGCGCAACAACTCCCAACAACATGCAACAACAAGCAACAGGGTGTGCAAACGGACACAACGTGTAACATCTGTTGTGAAGTATTTAAGAATTTTCTCATCTTTAAAGTTTATTTTTCGTTTCATTAAGTGGGTCAAAGTTAGTGTAGATTTTTTCTTCGTAGGTGTTTTCCTATTTGATCTTCTAGTACAGCTCGCGGATTTACTCAAAGTCATTTTAGGAATATTGTTCGCTGCTATTGATGGTTTTAACAGTGACGTCATCAGATTGCAAAGTCAAAAGAGGGAGGTTTTACGAATTCTTATTTACACGAAGGCACGTGAAATGTTTAGGCAAATAACTTAGAAACTGTGGACCACAAAGACCTGAGATTTGGATAAATTGTTAGTCTGTTACAACATTTCATTTTCTTGGCTTCTTCAACAGGACGGTTTCCAGTTTATTTTTTGTGCCGTGTTTATTGGATGGCAGTGAAAACGAAGAATTGTCAGAATATTGCTACTTTATCATAGGTGGCTGTTTTTGTCATGTCAGCGCTGACAATTGGTTCATTAGTCTCGTTGAAGTTCCTGTTTTGGCTTATTAACCAGCGTTTTAGTTTTTCATCGGTTTGTAGCTTTTTACTGATCACAACTATGTAGGTTCAGAAATACCAAAACATTACCCACACCGAGTTTACCTTGTTTTTTATTCCCACCGTCAGCTAACTCAAGCATGTCCAGCTTTGGTCAGCTATTTGACTTAGTTTAGAGCAAGGATTGTGTAGAGAAGAAGGGTAAGAAGATTAAGATTGTTAGCAGACGTCAAAGAAGATAATAAATAAAGACCAAGATGTTAATCAGATTCCTAGTACCTCATCGTCTAGCGAGCAAGTTGATTGAACACCCGAACCCCCCCCCCCACCACCACCACCACCACACACACACACATCCAACATTGTTACCCAAGAACGGCCAACAATGTTGTGTCGGTTAATTGCACGGGGCCTAAGTGCTAGGCAGTACTGTAGTTAATACGTTATTGAAGGCAGTCACTTGCAAAGTACACTATAATGTCGAGACTAAGACGAAATAATTGAGGAATTGTGCTTTATCAAATGCACTCTCATCGTCAGTCACATATCTCATTTTTCAGTATGTCAACACAACTGGAGCTCGAGTGTGTTTAAAGGAGTTGTACAAGTCAAAGTACGACCCTCTCTCTGTATCATATACTGTCTTGTCAGGTAAGAACGGTTTAATGGCATTATTTTTTTTTTAGCAACACATAGGTTTTACTGATTACTCACAAATAATTCATTATGACTGCATACAGAGATAACTTATATACGAGGGTCATTTCATTAACAGAGAAAGGCGATCATTTTAAATATTAGCTCCCTGGAAGTCGTTCAATGTTTTTGCTACTGATTATTCCATTTAATCAGTAGATACTGCTCTCAATTTGGCGTCGTCAGTTTTATTTTCCTCTTTTCCTCCTGCTAAGCGTATCGGCCGCAAAAGCAGTTGGAATGATGTTTTTGAAGCTGCCTCGTCCCCAGTCGCTCGCGTTGCTTGCCTCCATTTCTCGCGCTTCTCAATTGTTCTGTTCTCCCTACTAAGCCTTGGGAAAGCCTGTGGAGAAGGCACTCTTTAAGGGACCAAATGCGTGGAGATTTCTAAACTGCACAGTCGTTTTATATCTTTATCACAGATATTTGCCAACCAAGATGGAGTTTTTTCGGTGGCTACTGTTACTTCACAAGTCGTGCATGCGCCTCGTGGCTGACCGCTGAGTCAAACTGTTCTACGATGAGTTCCAATTTGGTAACGGTTCACAATCAAGAAGAAAATGTTTAAATTCAACACCGTCACAACGGAGAGAGATCTTGGATTGGACTTAATGACCGAAGTGTGGAGGGCTCCTTTGTGTGGACAAACAAAGAAATAAGCAAATTTAGGTTCTGGGCCCCACAGCAACCAAACGACTGGAAAAACGAAGACTGTGTTCACACTCTTGGAGCCAAGCATGGTTACACTTGGAATGATGTGCCATGTACTAACTGTTACAACTACACTTGCTTTAAAGGTAATAAGCATAGCACTATGAAGATTTATAACCGTATATATCTTAATCTTCACGTTCCAGATAGTGAATCTACTGAGTTAAAACTACATTCAAAAAGGTCGAAACACAATTACAGCATGTTAGGCAGATGGTTAGACAGATTGCACGGAAATGAAGAGAGGGTAACACCAATCAGTTTCATTATAATTAGAAACATAGGGAAACAAGTCGTATACATTTGCATTAAAAAAATGTCCACTGACCTAAAAATGCCCGCAAAAGTATGAAATCGGCGTAATCAAAAAGAGAACGAGAAAGCGTTCATACGTTGGAACCAGGGGAAAAGCCGCGCCAACCTCCGCTTACCTTTTAACCCGGTTTTCTAAACACCTCTTTGCAAATTATTAACCAACATAAGTACATACGTTAACTCAGGGCACGCTTACGACCCTTTTTGCAAGTTCCTTTTTTCAAACATTTTTTTTTTTTTTTTGGCCTTGCCAGTGTACGTCAATTACCCAACTACACAGTATACCGTAAAATTCCGAAAATAAGCCCCTCCATGTATAAGCCCCTCCAAATATAAGCCCCCCAAACCAGTAACGCAAAAAACCCTCCGTTAAATCGCCCCTCCAAATATAAGCACCATGGGGCCTTGTACTTGGAAAATTGCCCTCAGATACAAAGCATAACAAAGCAAAAACGGTAAATTTACTTCCAACTATATGGTTAGCCCAATCGATTTTGAAACGCAAATTTCCCTCCGTAGATAAGCCCCTCCGAATATAAGCCACTCCAAAAATAAGCCCTTCAAAGAGGGCCTTTGAAAAATATAAGCCCCGGGGCTTATTTTCGGAATTTTACGGTATTCTTTTTAAACAAGCTTCATTAACTAAAAAAAGTCATGTTGTTTGACAAGAAGCCTCCGTGTGCTTACTTTTTAGACTTAGACGAATGTACCACTGGTTCACATTCCTGTGACGTCAATTCCGTTTGCCAGAATACCGTGGGTTCATACAAATGCTCGTCTAATGCTGGGTACACAGGAGATGGAAAACATTGCAATGGTATTTGAGATACAGTTGATCCTCCATGTGCAACCACCTCTCCTAAGCGACGCATAAGCCGAGATGGAGCTACACATATCGTAACTTTGAAATCGCCGTAATAATGTTTTTTTTCAAAGAGACGACCTGTTAATGTTCGATTTTTGTAAACGATACCTTCCCGTAAGCGACTCTAATCTAAAGGTTATAACGTGCAAACAACAAACAAACAAGAAACATCCAATTTAGCTACCAGATGTGAACCATCAGGTAGTTTTAATATTAGTTATTCTCACGCTTTACGTAACTTACAATTCTCATGCAGATATCGACGAGTGTTCTACAAACTCTCACAGCTGTGACGTTAATGCCGTATGTAGCAATACGGCTTGATCGTACGCATGCGCATGTAAAGCAGGATTCACAGGAGATGGATTCACATGCACTGGTGAGCCGTTTGAGTATAATTTTGTTTGTTAGATATGTTTCTTTTTTGAGTGAAATGACAGCAACGACAGCAATGCAAGAGTCTTTTGTGCTCTTCTCGCCTTTTACAGTTAAAGTTTTGGTTAGGCTGGAATTTATACTAAGTTTAGTATTGACTATCTAGTAAACAACAAGAAAAGCGGAGCTAAACGGCCAGTTTATATGATAAGTGCAACGATGGTGATTGTTCAACCCTGCGATCATTTTTTAAGCCAAAAAGTCAATTGGTTCGATACCCTAACCGTAAAACAATGGGAAATAATGATAAACAATGATGTGTTATAATTGTTTCTGCGACCAATGAGGAAACACCTTACGAGCAGCTCTTACATTACTGATTTTTTTTTTTTTTTTTTTTTCATGGCGCTTAAGATAATCATTCCGTTTTTCTCGTTCTGTTTTCCCTTAGCAATGAAAACCGTTTTGATTATACATTTTGGCATTCTTCGTTTTGTAGATATTGACGAGTGCGCCAGCGGTACTCATAACTGCCACAGTTCACTTGCTTCATGTACAAACACAGTGGGATCTTTTAGTTGTTCATGCGACAATCCTTACACTGGAAATGACAGAACTTGCAATCTAGTATCAGGTAATCAACTCGCCAAATGTTAGGAAGATGTCTATTTACTAGACCTCTAGTATGCCGGCATAGGGAACGTCGTTACATCCGGTACTAGGAGTGTCCTAATACTCATTTCGTACCTAAGTGACTAAACCAGCCTTCAACAAATGTTTGAGCTTCTCACTCTTCTCACTCGTTCAATAATTGTTGAATATATGAACTGTTGATGAGTAAATAAGGTTATCTCAATATAAGCTTCAATAGAAGACGAACACTTTGAACTTGTCTCCGCCATGTTAAGGCGAGGAATAAAAAAATCATGATATCGATCACAATATGTGCACTATTCAGTTTTAATCAGGCGAGTTTATTTCCTTAATTTTGCCGATTAACTGCTAATGCGGTTAACTTACCGTCGAGACCTAACTGTTACCTAACAACAACTTTAAGTTGAACAGAGGAAGACTTAAGTTAGTGGTCTTAGTTATTTGGCGATAGGGTAAACATATGTTTTTTGTCGACTGGACTAAACTGCGCGCATTCGGAGATAGACCCAAAGCAACAGACAGACAATGTTCCACTAAATCCTAATTCGCTAGTATCTTTTCCCTTTTTTTTGGTATATTGTGTCTTATATTTTGCTTTTATTCATTCACGGTGACCTTTGAAAGAAATTCAGTTTGCAGCACCCGCTTTCCTTTCCCTTACAGTGTATTTTGTTTCGCTCTTCTTTAACTTTATTCTTATCTATTAATTCTGTGCAAATTTGTTTTACGACATTTTACCAAGAACGCCAAACGAAGATAAACAGGACTTCAATCAGCAATATATTCGAACCGTGCGCAAGTCACTTTTTTTTACATTGGGAGCTTAAACACTGAAGACCGCCACAGCAATAAATTTAGATTAGCAACTTTGCACGTTTATCATGCTTTACTGAATAACGTGAAACTTCCTTGACAAAATTATCAATATTTTAGTACGCGTGTCGTCCAATGGACTTTACGAATTAAACACTTGGGACGGGGAGGGTGGGGGGGGGGGGGGGGGGGTGTTAATTCAGTCTGAGGGAAAATACGAGTTAGAATGGCTGAAACAATTTAATGCAGATAAGGCTGAACGTTTTATATAAATACTAATCAAATGAACTGTTATGTAATACGGTGATCCTAATTTGCAGCAATATGAAGAGTCAAAACTTGAACAAAAACAATCGCAGTCAAAAAATTCACCCTAACAACAACTTTTGCCCGAAAAAAAAAAAAAAATTAAAAACAAAAAATTGTCGAAGGCCAATCCAATTTCACGACCACTGTTATCGAGCCAAGAAGAAGCTAATGAAGTGAGACACAAACAGTTCTTACATGTACCCGTCACTGACCGGTTTGCGATTCTGCAAAACATATGAATTCCCATTATGTCGCGTTGCGTCGTAGTTAGATGGAGCGGCACTCTCTTCGAACGTTTTTCCCTCTTGTACGATTCAGAATAACTGTTACTGGAAATTTCTTTAATTTGGATAGCCATTTTGCGAAGGCAGGTAGACGCTTAAGGTCTGTTTTACATGGAGGTGGGGGTCCCCAGGTTACTGAGGTGACCCGCTTAGGTAGGGTAACCCGCCTGTCTTTATTACAATCTCTCATATGGTCACCCCCTGCCTATCATGTAAACTTGATCAAATTAAAATGAGAGATTATATAGACAGGCGGGTTACCAACTACACGTGAACAGTTCTCTAAACTGTGTACTTGAGGTTGTACAATGTATTTGTATAATTATATCTGACCAATTTTTGTTATTTTGGCTGCTTTTGTGTTCCCCTTTTATTTTTATTATTATTATTATTTCAGTTAAAAAGAGAAATCCGTTATTTAGCAATCCTGTTGAAATGAAATATTTAGTAATAGTAATAGTTTATCAGCCGACCCCATAAAATGGCATTTCAGCCAACTTTGCAATTGCAATTTGGTAATTAAAAGCATAATTATCTACTTTACGATATGTGAAATTTATTGGGAAAAAAATGAAATAAGGAAATGACGCTTTTTCACTTCACACTTAAGCTGCTTGAGATTCTCTTTATTACCTAAAGATTCTGTTAATTATAAGTCATTCCAGAGGCGGACTGCTCATGGCAGCTGACCGGAAGGCATGTGTAACTTGTTTCTGTTTCCGATATTACGAGAGTGCGCATCGACCATTTTCTTAAACCTGTTACCGATAAGGGGCTAGGAAGTCCCTTAACATGTGTTAAATAAACTCGAATTTTCTTAAGGCTCGTGAAAAAAAGCAAGGCACGCGTTTTATCACTGGTTAGAAAATCTTGCGCTCATTACAGTGCTATTCATGTTTTAAACATTACTAAACACGGAACGCTTTCAGACTAGAAAACGATTGTTTTTCCTTTTCCTGCATTGAGATACATTACCTTAGAATTCAACACCAAAAACCATTCACCAACATTTGACAATCAACTTGAACGAAATGGAATGAGAGTGAAAAAGATTAATTTAAAACAGCGTGAATACACTTTTTTGTGGCATTTTCGCTCCATGCCATCGCAGTCGTGGTTGCTTAATATGCTCCTTATATGGAAAGAGACCGTGACTGATAGGGAGATCGGGTATGCCAAATATGGAGAATATGGACTCTACGCCTCCGACTGAATTGAAACTCTGGAGTGGCTAAACTGTAACGTCACTGAAATTCGCAGCAGGCTGCGAGATTAAAACCGCACCATTGGAAGAGAGATCATCATGCCGCTAGCACGCAAGGTCAGAAAGAAAAAGCTTTATAGGAGTTTGTTATTTTGTGCCTTTCAGCCTGATTATTATGATAACAAGCTTCAAGCGTATGTGACCCTTGTGCGAGCTTGTTTTTATAAAGGGTAGATCTCCAGGAAGTCTAGTTCGCTGCTTTCTGTTATTTGCTCTATGAGATCCCTTAACGCACACGGATTCGTGCAGAAGAAGAAAATGAAATTGCATGAAATTGCAGGCAATGAAAACAAATAATCAAACAGGAATAGTTCATACTTCCTTTTCGTAGCCATCCTCACTCAAGGGATTTTGAAACTCGACCTTGCTGCCAATGTTCCAAGGCAACCTTATAGCACAAAACCACTCAGTAAGATTTTTTTTTTTCTGTTTTACAGTTACAAAGGTATAAAGTAAAAGTAATTTATTGCCGACACTACAAAGCGCAGGATTTGTGAGTTTTCTTAGATAGCCACATTTTCATAAACTAACTGAGTTATTCCTCGCTCGCTGATTGGCTATAATTTCTATCCATAAGAAGCCGGACAGACATAAAATTTTAATTTATGCAAGACGGAACATCCGTTTAATACGGACACCCGTATATAACGGACAGTTTCTAAAATTTACCCTTTATTACGAACACCGATTAATAGGGACACAATGGACACTTTTCTGTGTCCTGAGGCACAAACTCTGACAACCCTGCTATTTACGAGCACTGGCTATCTGCGTACCGTCTATTTTCCTTGTCACAATCACGTGCTAGTTGTAGATATTTTACACTGTCCAAACAATGACAGATTTCTGGGTTTAAGTAGCAGAATAGCTTGATATGTTTGATTTTAAGTCAGTCTTTTTTTCCGTGTATTATATAGCCATTTAATAATTACTACTCAAGTTTCACTTCCTTGACTTTTCGGCGCAGTCATTGTTCCTACCCTTCTTCCAATTTGTCTGCCATAGTCTTTATATCAATTAAAGATGTTTCCGGGACGTTTTTACGGAGAGCCCACTCAATACGGCCGTCCGCATGATACGGACACCATGGCATGTCTCCTAATGTGTCCGTATTAAACGGGTTCTACTGTTAGTAGTTTCTTTTTGAAAGGCAAATTGTTTTTTACTGATCCTTTTTCCAAATTTTTGTTAAATTAAAAAGCAAATTGACGCCAGGTCCGGAGCAACATTGTCAAATTTTCTAGTAGATTCACTCGCCTGGGGATCGTGCTCGTGGATCCACAACACTTTGACAATGTCATGATGCTATGTTATGATCAATAAGAGGACAGACGATAAAGAAACTAGCGTCAATGTGATGAAATGAACCAATTTTAGTGCATAAAACTAGAAATACGTTTTCGCAAAAATCTCGCGAAGCTAACGGGGTCGGCAGTGAGAATAAACAGTAAAAAGCCAAAGGGTGAAAAAACGATGAAAGAGAAAAAAAATAGAAGTAGACACGCCGGGGTTGGAACCCAGTTGCACCCCAACTTCCTTCAGCGAAAAAGTGCGGCCTCTGACAACTGGGCCATGCGACCACTACGCCGATAACTCATCAAAATTAATACTGTTGAAGTATTTTTCTCTGCCATTCACACTTTTTGAACCTTATGGAGCTGTATTTATCATGAATTCAAAGGTACATTTGAGGAAAAATAGCTCAAACGAGTATTTCAAAACCATTTCGCATTATTTCCGTGTTTATTGACTCTCGATTAACGGAGTGGTCTTCTTCTTCGCTGCTCTTGCTGAAGTTCAGGTCACCGTTCTTTCGATGTTAAACCTTCCACGGCAAGGACTTCCACTTGTCCAATTGGTCACTGTTGTGTTTGCAGCAGCTGTTATTTGCCTCAGAAATACTTTGCGATTCGCCAGCGTGCAATCAATCAACCAATCAACAACTTTATTTAAGTGTCTAGTCTTCTAGCTTGCCGTCAGGCCTACTAATCGGGGACACTACTTAAATAGCTTATTAATAAGAAATATATATACATCATACTATAAGCCAATAAGATTTAACTATTCTAAAACTACTTAAAAGATACACGATATTCAATATGCTTCGAAAATACACCTATGTAATAAATAAGAAAAATCTATATATACAATTTCATAATATATCAACTCTACCAGTTATGATATTTCCTGTTTATGAATTATGAGTCTCACAGGTGGCACCCTTTGCATGCGTTATCACTAACCAATTTGCTCAGATCTTTTCTCCTTATATTTGCTTTAAACCTGCTTAAGGAGGTCTCGTTTCTGTCCTTCATACTCAGTTTGGACCATAAAAATGGCCCAAAAAATCTGAGGGAATGCTTTCCATATTTAACAGTTTTTACCCTTTGAACGTGAAAGTCCGAGTTCCTCAGGTTGTAGTTCGAAGGCCATGACAAGAAGAGTTCTAGTATCTTTTAAGGCAGTAATCTATTCCTTATTTTGAACATAAAGATAGCGATATCTTGTAATCTCATGTTATATAGACTAGTCATTCCAGCGTGTCTAAGAAGGTCACCATAAGGAGAGACTCGATCTTTGAAGACTGTACGTAGTCCTCTTTCATTAATTCTCTCTAGCTTGTTTCTGTCGCTTGCACGACAAAAGTGCCACACCAAGCTACAGTATGTGAGATGGGGTAATATATAGATTTAGCCAGGGCTAAAAGCGAAGCTCCCATTAATAAATTTGTAATTTCAATCAAACAATAAACTTGTATTCCACAAATCAGTTCACTTTAGAGCCCATTCATGTGACTTTTGTTTTGAGGGATTAAGGCTAAGTGATTTGAGAGAAAAATAATTTGCTCACAGTCCAAGAGTGCACCAAAGCTTACATCGAGTTGGCGGCCTTTATATGTACACCCAAAAAATAGCAATCATCTTCGATCACATTCAACGTCCATAATGGCTCTTGATCACAGTACATTAGGCCTGGAAAACAAATACTTGGATAGCAAACCGGCAGAATTTTTTTCCGTTTGACAAGTTTGCTTTACAAAATCTTGGGAACAAATCTGGGGGCGTGTAAACCAACCTTTTATACTTTTTATACATCACATCTGACAGTCTGAGGTGAAACAGTACTATGAGGCGCTGTTTTTATCATACAGACCTCAGACAGAATGCAGTATTTCACAGTTTTGAAATATAAATTGCACTCATTCAATATTCAGGACGATCGAAGCACGCGTGGGCTTTTAGCGAAACCGCTAAAAAAATTTCCAAAATCACCTATATAACGGCCAGCCAGTTGCAAGCTGTGGACTGTTTGAATGAACATTAATAGAGTTACACTTCAACATAGTAACGAATTTATTGTGTTTTTTTTTTATTTAATGGTTTTATAACGATGTGTAAACTTAACAAGCGTTCAATACGCGCGACGTTTTGAGTACTCCTGCAACTGAAAACATTAACGGCAAATTGCAAGAGAGACTACTAAAAATCAATAAAAGAAATATAATTCGGTGAAACATTTACAGAGACGACAATTTTCATTCACGAAGACAATTAAGTATTAAAGTGTCTCTAAGAATCCTGAGTCTTTATGCTTAAAGCCTAAGTTTATGTTTTAAAGCCGGCTTCCCGGTGTTTGCTGTTTTCAAAGATGAACTCGAGGCGAGAAAATTGCTCAAAGCTTTCTTTCTACAGCCAAAATAAAAACGCAACGTTTTATTCTTTCGATTTGCGGTGAGAAAATATCGACTAAAGGCTTTTTAAAGTTCTGCAAGCTTAAATCAAACCTCATACTATAGGTCAGATCATTATCTCAAATCTTAAGGTGGCTCGATACAGTTTTTCAGGGTCAATACCTCCCAAGTTTGAGCGTAAACTGCGTCGCCATAAACAAAGATTTGGAAAAATTAACACCACAGTTGTATTAGATAAAGATGAAAATTTGTTATGATCAGGGTTACAATGACATCGGAGTTGTCATAGCAACGAAATGACGCCATTACCTATTTTATTTGCAGCAGTATTTCTCGGCACTGGGAACTGTTCTTCCAAAATCGTTTACTGGAGCTTTTACCTACGATAGCTGCCTCAATGCTCGTGAAGTTTAAGCGAAATCTGTAAGAGCGTTATCGAGATATTTTGGGATGAAGTTTTTCTGGTTAGAAATACGGTAAAAAATTGACAATCTTGATGTTCGACTGTTATCTGTGCTAAACGAAGCGCTTTTGACATGCAATTTCACCTCATAGTAGTTTCAATCTTTTTAAAAACGTGTGTGAAAGATCATGGAGATACCTCCAGCCGATTGCTAGAAAGAAGGATTTGATTAGTACGTATCGGGGCGCTCTTGTTAGCCGTAATGTAAACATTTCGGTCTACTTTAACAAATTAGCGAATAATTTTTAAACCACTCGATAAATTTTTTAGAAAATTTAAGAATCTGGAGATTAACCCTCCTTTTATATGACCTCTTAGTTTCAAGATTATTGATATATTGTAAGGCAGTAAAATAAGGGCTTGAATTCGCTAACATTTTGTCAGAAATTTTGTGTTTACAAGTGAGAGCCTGTTATTATTCAGCGTATTGTCTCCAAGTTTCATATTTTCGTGCATAACAATAGCTAGCAGTTTTGCATATGTCAAATGCATTGTTAGTTACTGCTGTTCACGTGAAAATGAAACTTTGAGACAATACCCCTGAATAATAAGAGGCTCTCACTTGCAAAGACAAAATTTCTGACAAAATATTAGCGAATTGTAGCCCTTATTTTACTACCTTACAATATATCAATAATCTTGAAACTAAGAGGTCAAATAAAAGGACGGTTTATCTCAACACTCTTAAATTTTTTAGAAAATTTATCGAGTGGTTTAAAAATTATTCGCTAATTTGTTAAAGTAGACCGAAATGTTTACATTACGGCTAACAAGAGCGCCCCGATACGTACTAATCAAATCCTTCTTTCTAGCAATCGGCTGGAGGTATCTCCATGATCTTTCACACACGTTTTTAAAAAGATTGAAACTACTATGAGGTGAAATTGCATGTCAAAAGCGCTTCGTTTAGTACAGATAACAGTCGAACATCAAGATTGTCAATTTTTTACCGTATTTCTAACCAAAAAAAACTTCATCCCAAAATATCTGGATAACGCTCTTACAGATTTCGCTTAAACTTCACGAACATCGAGGCAGCTATCGTAGGTAAAAGCTCCAGTAAACGATTTTGGAAGAACAGTTCCCAGTGCCGAGAAATACTGCTGCAAGTA
>CALNXK010000207.1:40000-55000 GCA_942486035.1 Porites lobata | reverse complement strand
TTCCAAAGCCCAGGATCCGAATTCCACAAGCAAAATTTCCAGGACTCCAGATACCATTAGCAAAAATATTTCAGGGATTCCGGATTTGGATTCTCTTGCATAGACCGAGCCTTGGGCTCTTGGGAAATCCGATTACTGTCCCTGGGGGGACACTCCTGGGAATTCTCGGTGAGGGTATGCCGCCCGGTTCTCCAAATCCTGACCCTATTTCAGACCAAAGAATGTAATTTTCCATACCTGTTTTCAGACCTGGCCTTTAGGCAGAAATTATGTTATAATTACATAGATTAGAGCGGAAACAAAAAAATTATTTAAATCCACTCCGTCGGTTCCCTCGAAAACCATACCCAATCCCTGACCAAAATCGGCAAAGCGTATACCCGTTTTCAGACCAAAACGACGCAAAAACCCTACCCGATGGGGTTGCAGAAACCTATATAGCTTATAAAAGGAAGTATCCCTCCCACGGGTTACTGTCTTTTCATCTTAAAGATGAGCACGATTACTCGAGATTATAGGCAACTTATCGTCTCTTTAAGATGAGTAAAGAAGGTCCAACTGTATATAAAACTCCTATGTTGACCTGTTTCTCTCATAGACAGAGGATTCAACCATTCAACACAGTCTTGTTCCTCTTGCGTATTGCGAGGAATGATTTTGGTAAATTTGGTTTGCAGTAAGACCCGGCAGACACTTACAGATTATCTTACATTTGCAGATAAAAAATGTTATACCTCTCACAGTGGGTGGAAATTCTAGTCATATCAAATGTGTTGTAGAGCCGAGCTGATTCTCTACTGCAACAACATTGACAATCTGAAATGTAAATCCACAAAGTGGACCAGGATGTTATGCTGAATTCATTGCATTAGTTGCTATTATTCTGGGAAGCGCAAGAATCATGACAGTCGACTAGTCAAGGCGAACAAAAGACCCTTGATAAAAGCTATCAATACAAATTTAATGGTTGGAAAAGTTGTTTGTTAAAGGAAAGGAAAAGGTAAAGAAAATCCATTATATACTTTTTCATACGTTTCATACATGAGCCTTGGGCTCGGATTATCGGCGCAACCCCATCCCACGTATTGACATAAATAGTTGGTTGATTGATTTCTTGATTTCTTGATAACCTTCTGGGAAAGAAATTTTTAATTGTAAAGAGTAATAATCAGTTCTATGAGGGAGATCAGGTAAAATAAAGGGCATGTAATGAGTGACATTCAAGAGTAAGCCGATGACTACATCTGTTAACAACAGCGAAAAAAGATCGCGGCTTCGAGACAGGAACAGTAGCCATGATTGCCAAGTGAAGCCCGACACTCAAAAAAGAATACTTCCTGGTGAACATTCTGTTCCCTGGAGGGCAAATAAGTGTGAGGGGGGAGAAACGGACCAAATAATAGGAGCCTAGGTGTGTTCATATTAGTTTTTAAGGTTGTTGCAATTTTAGGCCAATGCAATGTGAATAGTTATGTCAATTCTCCAAGGACTGTTTCCCCCTTTTCTGCGACCTTAACTTTAGTCCAAAAATAGTTATACCCATTTTAGGAAAATTAGTGCTTTACTTCTCCCTTTACTGTCAACGCAACAGAAATAATGACTTTCAGCGAACACAATGGAAATATTATTTTCAAGAAAAGAAGTATTGATTTAGTTAAAGCAAGATGTCGGGAGAGCAACACGTCCCGCTTGTCCTCTTCCCAATTTTTGCTACGCTATGCTTCTTGCTCAAGGAAGCCAAGGTATACCTACCTTAAAATATTTTTTGTTTACTTAATACTCTAAACAACACATTTCATAAAGTGCTGATGGTATTTGGCGTTTTTCAACACTGAAATTGAATGTTTCGTTGAGAGGAAGAAAGAAAGATATCGGGTGGGGCGCACAAGGAACAAAATACTTCAAAGAATCTTACGCTCCCTGTTTCAACAGTTCAGAACTAAAGTGAGTATTCTATCTTTTAAAACCAGTTGTGTTTCTTTTACAGCCGCCAGTTTTAAATCTGGGAAAACCAATAATATCACTGCCAGGAGCTCAGGGTTATTTGCTTGCGAGAAAATTACCTTCGAGGAACCATTTTCTGGCGGAAAGCTAGTGAAAGTGTTTCTTTCACCTGGTAACTCAACTAATGGTGCTGCTGTTTGGGTGGAATCAGAAGATCGCAGTCAATTTCGAGCTTGCATCTACGAGAACAGCGATGGCTCGAATGCAGCTGCGGAATTAAACTGGATTGCCTTGGAATCTGCCCCCTCCGGAGCACAACTAGGAACCACGTGCACTTCCTTGGACTCTTCGACGACAGGAACAAAGTGTAAGAAGGTCGATTTTTCTCAGGTTAGCTTAATTTTCAAAAACTAAGTAAGTTTACGTAAAAACTGGCCTTGAGTAATTATAAAAAGAAAGGATCCTTGGCCCGGGTCAGGCGGGTTCAGATGGAGGATGTTACGTTGAATTACCGACCCATTTGGTCACTTGAGTTACCACCGTTTTCGTTGATACGCGACTTTCGAAAACAAAACACCCGCGGAAACGTTTCCAAAATTTCCGTCAATCATGCGTGTTATCGACAGATCGGATCGAAATCCACCAATCACAGCCCGCTAGCATGACGTAAAGAAGGTCAGAAGGTCACACTAGTGGTTGTGGTTGGTGGATTTCGATCCGATCTGTCGATAACACGCATGATTGACGGAAATTTTGGAAATGTTTCCGCGGGTGTTTTGTTTTGGAAAGTCGCGTATCAACGAAAACGGTGGTAAAGTTCTTATATCCATTACTGTAAAATTCCGAAAATAAGCTTCGGGGCTTATATTTTTCAAAGACCCTTTTTGAGGGGCTTATGTATAGAGGGAAATTTGCGTTTCAAAATCGATTGGGCTGGCTTGTAGTGGCAAGGAAATTTACCATTTTTGCTTTGTTTTACTTTGTATTCGAGGGCAAATTCCAAGTGCAAGCCCCTCATGGCGGGGGGAACCTTATATTCGGAGGGGCAATTTAACGGAGGGTTTTTTGCGTTACGATTTTGGGGGGCTTATATTTGGAGGGGCTTATTTTCGGAATTTTATGGTACCTAGGCAAATTTATGACTAAATCTATAAAACTGAATTTATATAGTGAATTTAATTTGACAATCAGAGATCGAGAATAAACCAGTTCAGTTCCTCTCATGTTTCACTTCCCGAATGTGATAGTCTTTCACATGGTATGATTTGGCTCAGCCAATTGAATCCAAGCTGTCATTCAGTGTCATCAAGCGCTTAGAGCTGATTGCATGAGCTGGGCTGGCTAGCTTGAGGTGACGTTTAACCCGGTGTCTTTTCGATCCCGGGATCCCAGTTAACCGGGCTAGCTTGATTGGTATGTACCCACAAAGTTGAGTTTCGTTGAGTTTAATGTAATGAGCTTTGTGCACATAACAAAAATATCCCCGCCCCCTCTCTCCTCTCTTTTTGACGGTTTCGTTATATTAAGATATATTTACTCTCCAGTTAAAATATTTGCTTAGGCTTTGTGTGCTCCGAAACTATATTGAACAAGAACAATTTAAAAATGGTACTGTTCAGTACTGCTCGAAGATCATCGTTTTAGGTTAAGAAAACTTTTATTACAGTGATGGACCATGTGACTTGAATGTGACGGAAGGTCTTTCCATTCTAACGAATTTTAGGCTCAACGGGAAGGCGGGTGTTTAACTGTCGATAAAAAAGGGGAAACTAGACTCAAATGCGGGGAAGAACCGTCACTTCTCTGTAGGACCAGGATCAAACCACTAACTGGTACAGCTGAGTAGATAAAACAGAACTAAACTTTAGTTTCAAAAACAGCAGGTCAAACGGCATTAACTGAGGCGGGACACGGCGAAATAAACGAAATGTGGTCCGGCAACCCTGAAATCTACGATGTAATATAAAAACAGTAAAAAATAGTTTTCCTATTTTCCTATATATGATTTCTACAACCATTGAAGGCAAAAGAATACAATAGAAATATAAACAGAAATCGCTTAGAGTTAAATGAAAACTTACAAAATCTATTTTTAACCTGAAATCTTTTGTTATTGTTTCTATTTTAAAAGGTAAAAGTACTGCAAAACAAAGACCTACAATCAGGGACAAAATTAGTTGACACACTTGTTTAAAACGGGTGCTTTTCAGAAAAATTTAATTCATTTATTATTTCATTCTTTTTAAACGGCGTAAATCCCCTCACCCCCCGAATCAATGTTGTCTGAAGTAAAAAAAAAAAAGACTTGAGGGTCTGGTATTTGACTCTCAAAGAAAACAACAGCTCAAACTGAGGAAAACACTGCTTCCTTCGTGTTACAACGGTTAACCACGTTTCGGCAAACGGAAAGTAACGTTAGTCTATTATGACCTCTTAATGTCGATATGTATTCTCGTGGTTAACCGTTGAAACTCCTTATTTGCACCACATCGCTGGAATTTTTCTCGCCAAGAATACATATTGCGAAGCACTTTCTACATAGCGGAATCTTCTTTTGCCTTTTGTGAGGAATTAGCGCATAAAAAAGGAAGATTATCCAGCGCACGGCCGTCATCGATCACGTGTTATCCCGCTCTCCTTGTCATCAAGTGAACTTCTGGCCCAAAGTAATTGCTGTTTTGGCGATGATACAAACTGGTGGATTAAGTAATGACATACTGGTGGATTAAGTAATGACATACGCTTCGTACATTTTACTTTACGTATACTACAAATCAGGACGAAACTTTACAAATTGTTCTTTATAAACAAACAATTTCGCCCATAAAGTAACGTCATCGCACAAAAATGCAGCAGCGTCAAAAATCTAGCCGCAAAACACAGACACATGTTTCAGACAATCAGGGACAAAATTAGTTGACACACTTGTTTAAAACGGGTGCTTTTCAGAAAAATTTAATTCATTTATTTTTTCATTCTTTTTAAACGTTGTAAATCCCCTCACCCCCCGAATCAATGTTGTCTGAAGTAAAAAAAAAGACTTGAGGGTCCAAAATTCAACATTGATTTGGGGGGGAAGGGGTTGGGGTAAACAGGGGAAGGGGATAAGTATATCCACTATGCAAAAAGGGGCCATTTTATGGACGTGTGTCAACACTTTTGTCCCTCATTGTAGCTAGGTCAGCAAAACAGCGATTATGTTCAACATATTATTATATTGTAAGTGTTACAATATGTATAAAGTTGCAAGTTAAGCTATCGGCTGTTTAAACAGGAAGAAGGGTAGAGTAATTACTAGTTTTCACCTTGAACATAAACCCGCTATCTATTTCAAAATTTGAAAGACATGTACGGCAAAACCTTTCATATTCATAATTTATCTGTTGGCTCTGCAGTATTAGCTAACAACTAAATGAACGATATTTTCGTAAATAAATATAGCTAAAATGCAATGATTATAACGACTGTGGTGTACCTGTGTTAAAAGCGTTATTATGAGTAGATGTCATCTGGTTGTAAATCGGACTACAGTTAAATAACCATTATTCACGGCAGCCGAAACTAATTATTCTTTTAAAAGTCAACATATAATTAAAGTAAAATGTGAACAGTTGAAAAGAGTACAACCAATCAGTTTTGTTTGTTCAGGAACACTGTTGGCTAATTTCTAAAATTATTAGCGGGCACAAAGAAGCTAAAACCAACCAAAGGTCAAAGCGAATATTTCAAGGCTACGTAAATATGAAATTGGAGGCAAATAAATAATTCTTGGAAAATCTCATCTCACAGTCAGTTGCGCTGTTGCAATGAATTTCGATAAAGTTGGGATGAAGTCCTCTCATACAGGGAAGCCTTTCCACCTTTCCATAACCTGGTGGATGATATCAAGCATTTGATAGACGATACGCCTTTTTGCATCAGTTGATGATGTGATCAACTTTCGGTAAACACGAAAACAGTTCGACGGTTCAACGGTTCAGTTCATTTTCAACGGCCGTTGCGATCGCTACTTTTGAGATATGTGGATGAAAATACACAGTTTACCTAATTTTAAAATGCTCTTTCAGCTTGTGCTAACAAAATTTTTCAAAACGAAACTGTTTTCGTGTTTACCGAAAGTTGATCACGTGACCAACTAATGCAAAAGGTCTATTACCACCTCACAAACGTAAACATTACCCCGATGAGTAGTACCCCAGTAAGATCTTGGGATATTGTTACACCTCTAGAAAAAATGACCTACTCTCCTTAGTAAAAGTACCTCAACCCTATTCCCACGATTTCAACACAATTATTCGCATCTAGTTCTTTGCTTTTATAGCAGGAGTTATAGGTTTGGAACATTAAGAACGGAAAACGTAAATTGCCGATAAAAAAGTCTGAAAAATTGCACCATATGTTTCTCGAATTATATTTAGTTAAAGAGCGTTTGTATATTTAACAATTATTCCACGAGGGCGCGTTGGATATGAGATGATAGATAGCCAACGAGGCGCATAGCGCCGAGTCGGCTATAATCATTTCATATCCAACAAGCCCGAGTGGAATAATTGTTTTATTAAAAACGCCCACAAAATCTCGTTGAATCGCCCCGACTAAAACAAACCGGAAAAGACAAGGGACTTCTGCTATTGACATGTCACACGTCTATCAAAACTGTCAACGCGCGAACCGGGCTCGCCTAGACTGCATGAATGAAAAATCAAAACATTGTGCGATGGACATTAGTTTTTTAAAAACTCATCGTGATTCTAGGATTTTACACAGCAGAACAGCTTAAAAAACCTGGCAGATAATGTGAAGGAAAGGAATTTTTAAGTGACAGCCGTCGAAATTACTATGAATTTGGATTTTCGGTGCAGTTATAAAAGTAAGAACAAAGGAGAAAAACTACCGGTATTACCTCGGTCGCTTGTTATGAAGTTGTTTGAAGCCACAAGCTGGTTTTGCTGAACGAGAAAAGAAGCCATACTGCCGCCCCGATTGCCATAGTGAATGGCAGCATAGCCTGTATTTGTAGCTGGTTACTTGTGATTTATATTCTTGATGTCGGATAAACAAGCTGCAGTTATCTATCGGCGAGTGACTCAATCGGCGAATGGCTTCGCGATCATGAAGAAACAACACTTGTCTTCTTTCGTAGCTGGTCAAGGTACTTTAGTTCCATGTGTTTTCATGTGTTTTTCGACAAACTTTCAAACAAGCTCTTGTGGCTTTTTTGTTTGTTTTTGTCTTTTTTCTTTCGTTGAAATTGCATTTCTAGTATTCTAAGAAATGAATTAAAACGATTTGCTTCGGGCGCCGTTCTATCCTTCGCGAAAAAAAAATCTCAGCTAGCTTCCAATTTTAAACTGACGCGTACACTGACCATATATGGAGAAGATGGTATATTAGCTCATATACCATAACGGCTAAGCCAATCAAAATGCTAGAATTGCATTATCCAATGATTCAGTTTTTAATAAATGGTATTAGACGAGAGAATTTTTTGCGCGTCTCTGGTTTCTTTTGCTTTTGCTTTTTGATCGCGCGTGCAGTCATAGAGTGTACGCTAAGACATATTCAGCGAGAGCTATAGATGAGGCCTTTGATTAACATTAATCATCCTTGATTGCTCTTGAGGACATTGAGCAACTAATTTTTTCTTTCAATTGGTGTTTGAGGAAAATAATACAATACCCTAATAATGAAGAAAAAGGTGAACTTGTGAAACGCACTTACTTAGGAATTTAATAAATATTATTTCTTTAAGTTTCTCCTTTGTATTTATATTTAATTTCAGCGTTTTGCGACTCCTCCAATCGTACTTAAGACTCCTAGTCACCAGTTTCCTGAGAGACCTTAAGACGCCATGGCAGTCTGGGTGGAGGATTTGACAGAACACAGTTTCAAACTCTGTCTTAGTTAATTGAAAATTTTTGATGGACTTCATAGGGGCATCAAAATTGTGAGTAAAATGTTGTATCCACCAGGGGTTTCTGAGACTTCACGTTGCGCATTTGCCCCTCATTGCACAAAGTAGGAAAATAGAGATATATACACAAGCAAATAGCATTCTGATTAAACCACTTCATAAAGGCGAATGCGATTCGAAGGGATTATTATTTGTTTAAAGTATTTCTCTGTTTATGAAACTTTCATAACGAGCTTCCGTTGACCAAAAAAATGAGTCACTTTTACGGATAATTGATTGTTTAGAAAAGGGGACAACAGAAGGCGTTTTACTTAGTTCGGTTGTTCAGCTCGAGCTCCGAAATATGGCGAAAACTAACGCTTCCTAAAAACAAAGCAAGAACAGCAAAATACCACATGCGCGAAAGATGATGACTACTATTTAAAGAATATCTCAGCCAGATAAATACAGTTCCTGAAGTTACCGAGCAACAGGGAAATGTTATCAAAACGCAAATTTTAGGTCGATGGAAACAATATTTTGAATTAATAATTCAATTTTTACAGTCTTTTGATTCGGTTTTCGAAGGATATATTTAACAATTATTCCACGAGTGCGTGTTGGACCGATATTTCTGAGATGGCAGATAGCCAACGAGGCGCGTAGTCCTAAGTTGGCTACAATGATCTCATATCCAACAACCGCGAGTGGAATAACTGTTTTATTAAAAACGCCGACAAAACTTCGAGAACTCTTCCCGACTTTATTTGTAAAAGCAAAAGATTTTCAGCTCGTTTTTAATTCTGAGCAGACGCGTGCAGTTCTAGTTTGGAGAGTATGGTATAATGGCTCATATACCATGATGGCTAAGCCAATCACAATTCTAGAATTGCATTATCCAATGATGTAGTTTCTAATGAAAAGAATTATCCAGATCAAGATGAGTCTACTGTTGTCCGCCGAGTCCTCGTTGATCTGCATAATTCCACATAACATATACGCAGCCTCATCCAATAAATACTAAGTGGTTTTAAAATCGGTTCCTTCGTTGAAGGTATCATAAAGCAGTTAGCGAAATATTGCGCTCTTATTTTACAGACTTAAAAAAAATGCCAAAACGCAGGTTTTAAGAGTCCGATAACCCCAAGCGCCACACTACAGAGGGAGTAACACGAGGAAGAAAACAGTGCACTGAGTCACTTAATGCTATTCCCACTTTGTAACATTTTCAACAATCCATCTAGAAATAAATAAATAAATCATAAAATCAAATCGCTGTAACTTTAAATAAAAATGAGATTAGCCTTATCTAATATGATTTTTCCATTGTTTCAGAACTGGATGGCTTATACAAACCTCACTGTTGTGAACCTCACATTATCAGAGAGTCTTGTGCTAAGGAGCAAAAACTCACCACCTCAAAATAACGAGGCGTTTTACGAGGTGAAAAAATGTTAATAATTAAAATGGACTGTCTTGACAATGTTTTTATATTTTACATAATCTTTAACATGTGCATCGGTTGGTGATATCAGTTCCCGCTCACCTGGATCGAGGTTGAAGTTTGTTTGGTCATTCTCATCACTTCTTACCAACGATAAATAGTGCCGGCTACGTTAAAGAAAAAAAAATCTGAGGATGGGGTTTCAATTTAACTTAGCCCTCCATGTCTATTTAATCACTAATTGTTTAAACCAGGGTTTAAATAATTTCAAGCAAAAATATCACGTCCGTTAATTATTTGTCATTTTATGACACATAGTGATCGTTTCATGTCATTTGTTTATGTATTTAATATTTATTTATTTCTTGAAGTAGTTATTCATTTATGTCTGCATGCACTTATTCTGGAAAACAAAGTAACTAAAAAGTGAGAAATAACAAGCCATATGGTTTATGGTAAAGAAAATTAACTTCACAATGCCGCTCTATGCTCAAGCAGTGGTAATAGTGACAGCAAAGCGTGTCAACAACTATTCACAATACTCAAAATCGAAGTGCGAAGCCAAAATATTACAATAACAAGTCTCATGCATAAGGGTATGCAGGTGCACGGGGCCCTGAATCCCAATGGGCAATAATAAATGCCGTTGAACACTCCCTCTCCGCTCAGTCTCTGATTAGCGCCAAGGAGGAAGGTGGAACGGCCCACCCTCCCCAACCCTTTCTTTGCTAAAAATTCGTGTTTGGATCGGGAATCGATAACAGTTTCCACCTCCTTAAGGGCGCTCGATCAATTTTCCCATATCTTAATAACAATGAGCGCGAGTAATTGAGTGTTGTGAAATAGGATACTTCTTACCACGGTTATTGTGACAGTGGAATCGGACCTGGATGGTTTCGTTTTGAGGGCTCAGCAGGCATAAGAATGACACTTTCATGTCAACCAACTAAGAGATGTGGGACTCACATTACAAACTGGATAAATGGTGGACACCCCTCAGTAGCAGATGGTCAGGTCAGCAGGACGGTGTGTTTCCACTGGACTGCAGGTTGTTGTGAATTCTCAACAAACATCAAAGTGAGAAATTGTGGTTCTTATTATGTGTTCTATTGTAATGGCATACCTACTTGCTATGGCCGTTATTGTGGAACTGATTAAAAGCAAAGAGAGTATTATATGTCCACTTTAGTTTCACTCAAAGTGGCTTTCTTTCTTTCTTGTATTAAAAATACAGGATGGAGAACAAAATTAAGGTTAGATAACTTATAGTCCGGTTTGCAAGTTTTATAGTGTGTTGTAAATCAGTATGAAGATAAATAGTCCTATTCTTAGTCTGCTTTAAAATAATCGTAATTAAGCAAACAGTAGTAATGGAACTTGCTAGGAAGTCAAACAATGCCTTTGACTTACATATTAATTAGGGACAACAATGACATACCGTTAAGAAGTGGACAGGGAGAAAAATATTCATTTGTTAACTTAAACCTTCATGTTGATCGGTATAGGGGCATTGAGGTAGCTCACACTCTTATTGTCAACAAATTAAATCTCTCTCGGCAGGACATAAATTAAGGCAATTTGGCCAACGATAATTTTCTTAGTCAAATGACTGTACTACAGCCTAGTTTACTCTTTACCACTGCTAGGTAATTAATCAGCAAAACCTCAAAATATTGAAATACTGATCAGCAACATGCAAACGGTCACTTACATTGTATGAAGCACTTTTAAACAAATTAAATACTCTTTCGTAGTTGTTCTGCAGTGTTTTGATTACAGTAGAGCGGTCCTCTAATTAAAAGACAAACTAGGTACAGTAACTGGCTTCCTCCCGGTCCGACAGTCATTCTGAAGCCCCCTTCCCTATCTGTCGATCAGAGAAGGTAAGACTGGATGGAAGCAGTCAAGACTGCATGAGCTAAAGGCTCATTCGATTGACCATATTCTGCAATGGGTCGTCAAAGGAGAATGATATTATTGAATAAACTTTAAAAACATCTGCTTAAGGTCTCTGATACTGCTAACCACTTTTTACAAACTATATGTAACATTCTTAATATGTATATAAAGGGTTTAGTTTTATCGTTTCAGTAGTGTCTCACGAATGTCACTTTGATATTGATCGCTACTTTTATTATGCATCATATAAAATACACCACCCAATCTAGTGGAGAAGGCTGGTTGGATCGAGTTTCCAGTACTGTTTTTATTGCATTAGGTCTTGGAGGTCGCTCTGTGAGCTTTGGAGATAGGAATGCTTCTCTAGGGGAATTTAGATTTGAAGAAAATTGATATCCCGCGATACTCTAATGATTGAAAATTGTTCAGTAATTTTGGAATCGGGTGTAGTTTTCGAGGGAGCTACGGTGGTGTATGAACATGTTTGTCAATTGGTTCTAAATGATTAAGATATAAACCCATAATGTGCGAATTTGAAATGGATTTTAAGAAATATTTTTTTTGTTGGGCGATCTCAGTCCAAGTAATGATGATCTAATTTCTGTCTTCGTAAACATGTATGTTGCCTTTTGTGACCGCCTCCAGGTTTGAAAACTGGTATGGATTTTAGAGGTCAGGTCTGAAAACGGGTGTGGAAAATAACATCTTTTGGTGTCAAACAGGGTCAGGATTTGGAGAACCGGGCCGCACATCCCCCCCAATCCAAGATTCTTAGGAGTACAACCCCCCCCCCCATGGTGTTACTGACACTTTTGGGGGGTTAGCTGTTTGTGTATTTGACATTCTTGTAGTTCCTGGGTTACCTTAATATCCTAATCTTCATTATAGTTTTTACTAAACGTTGTTACTAAGAATATTCTTCGCTGTTTTTGTCACGTCAGTTTTGCGGTGTGTAGCGACCATTTTTTTTGAGATTTTAGCATTTCAAAAAGATTTGAAATTAAAGGCTAGCAGAATCAATGATGAACGTCTCTGTATCTAACAAACACAATACCACATGGAAAATGCTTTGTACGGTATTTCCGGGAACGCTGTACGTTTTTGTATCAGAAATCTCACTCTTTTGATTTCTGGAAGTATGTCAACAACTCGTACGAAAATACCGTACGCCCGCACTTTCTATAAAGTATTCTATATGTATAACCTATGTAGCAGGCGCATGGAAATAGTATGAGGTGCGAGATGGGGCACAGGCGAGGGAAGAGGGAGCTAACCTCCCCACGGCGATGGTTCAGTTCTGTGCCATAATTCCTGCTCCTTTCCACCTTCGGGCTCACTTCTGAGTCCCACACCTGAATTTTCTGGCTCTTTTTGGAGTAAGTCTTTCAAAGGATACTTTACCTGGGCCCAAGACGCTCACAAAGCAGGGGCACCCAAAGACTATTTTCTGTAAAGTATTTTTATCGGAGAAGTAAATATTGACAAGAATTTTATTACTTGAGGGCACCTAAACAATTCAACATGACCGTTCCACTCATTTAAAATTTTCGAAGCTTATTCAATAAATTCCCTACGATTTTCTGAAGTTTAATTGTTCACATTTCACTGCCCAGGATAGGCTGTTTTTTGTTTGTTTGTTTTTGTTTTTGTTTTTTTATAATTGTATTTAAGAGGGTCGTTTGGTACCCCTGACACTTTATAATCGGGCTAACAAAGATACCCATCGCAGTTCCGTGGCTGCATAAACAGGCCCACAAAGACGCCCACTCATTAAAATCGATACCCATGCCAGTCACTGTATAAACAGGCTCACAGCGATGCCCAGTCACTTTATAATCGGGATCGCGAAGCCCCCACCGATAACCTCCATTTGGGCTCACAAGGATTCGTCGCCGTCTTTTGGATAATTAACACATAAATTAAAAAGGCGTTTTATCCCCCACATGCTGAACTCACTATCGATATATTATTTACTAGACAAATTAAGCCAGGTCACCCGGCGCGTCGTAAGCCCCCTCGGCAAAATAATCCCAAACGATTCTTGAACAAAGTGGGAACGCTAATAAAAAGTAAAGCGAGAGCAAACAAATTATAAAGCAAACCACAGCACAAAGGCGGTAATACATTCCCCTTATTTCCTTATTTCCCATTCCCAAACACGTGGGAGACTTAGAGTGCTGACCCGCGGAAACGAAGAAAAATAAATAACAACTCACCCTGTAACAGACAATGAATAATCTCCTCAAACAGAAAACAGGAGCTTTCACAGATAGCACAAAAAATGTACGAAAGAAAAAAATCCGTCATGTCTCCTTGACGTAGAAGTGGAGTTCGAGGGCCTAACACGTGCTAAATGCAGCATTTTGTGTTCCGGCCAAGACAGCCGCACCTGACTGAGCTCCGTTGCCAAAATCTTGTACTGATTGCGGTTGCAAAGGAAGCACGGCCTGCTGCAACGCATCCGACAAAACGGCAGTAGGCGGTGCCAGAGCAGAACCTTCTTTACCCGCGTTCAATGAAACTCTTTACGAAATGACAACTGTGCATAATTATATATTATTCAGGCTTAAACAATTCCTAATACATCATCGCACGGGATAATGAACACAAGCATATTTTTAATGCATGCACGGTAATTTGAATACACCTTATATCCGCCACAATACAACATCATTTTAAGCGTAACATAATTCCTTCAGCAATTGGAAATCAGCAATAAATGCATTGGAATCCAGATAAACCGAATACCTTGGATCTGCCTGGAAAATGTGTTTGTGAGGGGGTTCGTTATCCTAAACATTTCACTGTAAGTACGGCGAGGAATGAACTCGTTATATCGCTGTATTCCTTTTATAAGGGGTTTGCCAAGATCTATTTCACCACAAGGAATAAATAAACAGCAACTGGAATTCGTTTAAAAGGAAATAGAAAGAAAAAAAAATAGACTCGTGTTTTATCCCTACATGTACTTCTTTCGACCGCACTCTTTGAGGCTACTCGTGATACTAATAGGTGCTTGATTACTCTGATTTAAAAATGTTACAGAGAACCACAATATAATAAACTTTGACGACAATTGCTTAGTGTGGTTACGAAATATGATGTCAAAAGTGACGATTACTTAAGGAGAAGGGTCGATGATGGCATAAACACTAGTGTGACTGGGCTGAACGTGACTAATGGCTAGAAATAAAGGTAAGATGACAGGGTTGCTGGAAAATGGAGGAATAAAGGGTATGGTCATGGTAATGTTTGCAAGGTGATATCACGCTAAAACAGCATTTAAATCAGATTTAAATTAAACTCGCACCTTTCTTTTACTGTTCTATAGTCGTGGATTAAAAAGGTAAAAAGTAATCCTTCTTTGCACGAAATTACGTTCTGCTAAAAAGTTATAGTCCTAGGGCTTGTTTACATGGAGTGGGGGACCCCGGTCTAGTGGGTTAGGTTTCTTTTGTTTTGTGTCCCCCAGAGCGTGGAAACAAAAGAAACCAACCCCACTAGACCGGGGTCCCCCACTCCATGTAAACAGGGTCTTAATATCATAGGTGACGAATTATTCCTTAATGTTGGCGCGAAATTTCAGCGTTAATTTGTAATTTCAAATGTGAAATTACTAAATTGCCATGGCAACCTGCCATATTCTCAGTGTCATGATGGCGACGAAGTTTTAAAATGTCATGAATGAAGATGTCAGGGCATCAAAAGACGCTTTAGAAAACCTGAACACACGAAAGAGCACATCAAGAAGGATTCTTAGAGGTATGTTGTCGAAAAATTGTGTAAACTTAAGCCAAATTTCAGCTCTAAACGTTTGGGA
>CALNXK010000207.1:25000-30000 GCA_942486035.1 Porites lobata | reverse complement strand
GCCCCACAGCAACCGAACGACTGGAAAAACGAAGACTGTGTTCACACTCTCGGCGCCAGGCATGGTTACAGTTGGAATGATGTGCCATGTACTAACTGTTACAACTACACTTGTTTTAAAGGTAATAAGCGTAGCACTATGACGATTTATAACCGTATATTTCTTAATCTTCATGTTCCTGATAGTGAATCTACTGAATTAAAACTACATTCAAAAAGGTCGAAACACAATTACAGCATGTTAGGCAGATGGTTAGACAGATGGAAGAGAGGGTAACACCAATCAGTTTCATTATTAGAAAGATAGGGAAACAAGTCGTATACATTTGCAGTAAAAACATGTCCATTGACCTAAAAATGGCCGGAAAAGCCTTAAATCGGCGTAATCAAAAGAAGAACGAGAAAGAGTTCATACGTTGGAACCACGGAAAAAGTCGCGCTAACCTCCGCTTACGAACATAAGTACATACGTTAACTCAGGGCACGCTTACGACCCTTTTTTGCAAGTTCCTTTTTTCAAACATTTTTTTTTTTTTTGCCTTGCCAGTGTACGTCAATTACCCAACTACACCACAGTAAATTCTTTTTAAACAAGTTTCATTAACTAGAAAAGTCATGTTGTTTGACAAGAAGCCTCTGTGTGCTTACTTTTTAGACTTGGACGAATGTACCACTGGTTCCCATTCCTGTGACGTCAATTCCGTTTGCCAGAATACCGTGGGCTCATACAAATGTTCGTGTAATGCTGGGTACACAGGAGATGGAAAACCTTGCAATGGTATTTGAGATACAGTTGATCCAGAATAAATTGTTTTTCAAAGAGACGACCTACTCTGATCTGAAGGTTCTTAAAGACGACGAAACCATTGAAGGTGCAATGGTTGTGTGCAAAAGCTCAAAACTGTCATGTCATTTTGGAGGAAAAGCCTAGAACCATATTTGTTAAAACATAAAAACAACAAACAAACAAGAACAACAAAATGGATACATTTACCTTAGCGACCAGATGTAAACCATCAGGTAGATTTAATATTAGTTATTCTAACGCTTTACCTAACGTACAATTCTCATGCAGATATCGACGAGTGTTCTATCAACTCTCACAGCTGTGGCGTTAATGCGGTTTGCAGTAATACTGTTGGATCTTACGCATGCGCATGTAAAGCAGGATTCACGGGCGATGGGAAAACATGCTCTGGTAAGCTGCTGCGGTGTTGTAAAAAACGCTTCCAAAACGATGTGCGTGTCTGTTTTTTCTATACTCGATCCTTACGTTTAAACATGTAGAAAACGATGGACATAACTTTTAATCATTGGTTCGAAATAATAATTAACGTAAAACTAGAAATACGTATCTCGCAAAATTTCACTAAACTCGGTCTCGCACAGCCGTTTAGAAACTGATTAGGTGACTAGGCTCTTCTCTATCGTAAGACCTGTGACTCCTTTCTCTCCTGTCTTCTTTTCTGTTTCATTATTCTATTTGATTTTTAAATGCGTATTTTAAAGCATATTTAGGATTATTTGGGCTTAACATCAAATCAAAGGTAGATTTTGGGGACGTTCAAGGTTTCTCCCGTAAAACCCGAACTGAAACGCACGTCCGACAAGCATATCTTAACGAAATTGATCTTTAGTATGCCAACTGAACAAACAGGGTACTTTGCTGTTATAATTAATAAAAATTCGCATTGAATCGTTATGCATTTCAGAAAGGAATTTTCTCCTTCGAATACTCCCTCTTACAATAGCTCGTTCTGCTATAGAGCTAAGAGAAAGTCTCAACTATAAGCTATCTTAAGACGTTCTCGCCTTTTGAGATTCTTTTCTTTCGAACTGTGTTTATTACGTGTAGTTCAATGTTTTCCCCTCCTTTTATATGTAAAAAAGGGATGAAAAATCGGATTACCTATAGTAGTTAAGCAGGGTTAACGCATAGAGAAAATGTAAGTAAATGACCTTTAGTTATTGACTAGAGTTTGTTGCATCACTAAACAAGAAGGCTTCCTCACTTTTTTCGCCAGATATCGACGAGTGCTCTACCAACTCTCACAGCTGTGACGCTAATGCGGTGTGTAGTAATACTGTTGGATCTTACGCATGCGCATGTACAGCAGGATTCACAGGGGATGGATTCACATGCACTGGTGAGCCGTTTGGGTTTAATTTCGTTTGTATGATATGTTCGCTTTTAGATTGAACAGCAACGACAGCAATACGAGAGTCTTTTGTGCTCTCCTAGCTTTTTACGGTTAAAGTTTTGGTTTAGCAGGAGTTTAAATCAATTTTAGTATTGACTGTATGTAGTAAGCAAATAGAAAAGCGCAGCCAAGCAGCCAGTTAATATCATCGGATACGTGGAACGAAGGTGATTGTTCAAGCCTGCGATCATCTTTTTTAGGCCTAATAATAAACACAAAAAAAAACTACCGAATTCTGATTGGCTGCAGAGAAAGGAGTGCAGTTCTTCTGTTACACGAGTGCAAATTTGTAACACGAGTGCAGATTACAAACGGTTTCTGATTGGTTGAAAACAAAAAAGAAACCACCAAGAACCAATCAGATTAGGGCTGTTTTAACAACAAAATTTAAGAAAATGGCCATGTTTTTCAGCAAACAAAGATTTGATTTCATGTACGCAAAACAACAATAGAAAAGTTAACAAAAATTCCAAAAACTCAAACACGGTAAAAAAAAAAAACGTCTTTCTGGCTAAATGTATTGAAAATGCGGTGCCAAGAGAAAAATACTGTCAACAAAATCGAGGAAAATGAGCCAGAGAAACTAAACAAGCTACTTATAGCGGGGCTCCCGCGCGCGAAGCGCGCGTGGGACAGAGCCCCATACTCATGGAATATGGTCAACCTCTTTTCGTTTGGTTGTCACGTGACTGACCGAGCGTACGTACGTACGTACGTACGCGTCTACAGATTGTACGGGTAGGGTAGGGGAGACTATCAAAAGGAAGGGAGGGGTGTCTCAGGCGTGTCTTGGCAAGCCCTCATCTTTTATATATGACACTCACAATATGGTCAATTGACAGCTGTCAAAACAGGATAGCCACTGACCAGTATCCCATACCATATCGTGGGCTCATGTGTCAACTCATCGAGGTGACGTGATTTATTTGGAAGCTGTCCGCTGACCAGTTAATTGTTTTACTAGATCGCGAACAATGTTCAATCATACTTTTTAACTAGTTTGGGAGCACAGGAAAACTGATACACATATTGGACTTCAATGTTGTGATCAATTGACAGCTGTCACAACAAGGTATCCGCTGACCGGTATCACTTGTGCGAATCGCGGGCTCAGGTTTCGACCCATCGAGGTCACGTATTTTTTCGAAGTTATCCGCTGACAAGGTACTGGTTTTCAAATGATCGCAGGCAAGTTTAATTTTTTTGTAAAAAATTTGTATGAAATATGTTGTGTTTATGTGGCGCACAATTAAAATTTTGATTTCAAACTGATCTCGGACGCGAAAATTCAGTCAGCTGCTACAGGCAGGGAAGACAGTTGCTTTTGACTTTTCTCACCATGTTCACGCGTTGGTCACGTTCTACGTCCAATTTTTATGCTCTGATTGGTCAAAATTTGACAGGTGAGTTCATGCGGAAAATTTATGCAGCATCTTGGGTCTTGTTTACTTTGACAGCGGAAGCTGACAGAGTTTTGTGTCAACTTGTGATTTTTTTAACTGTCCTTTTCCACTGGATGTACAAAATGAAATTCAGCTGCTGTCGGAAGTCTTCTGTTATCCATGGCTAGTTTGTTTAATGGGTTTTTGGTTGAGAAATACCTCACTTGTCAAAGTTGGAAATCCGATTTCGGATGGCATCGTTGTCGTTTTCATCTTGCTTAATGCGTAAGAGGGTTTCAAAGTCTGAAGCGATACTGGCCTTACTTGATACCTTTGAGGAGCTGGATCTCGAGTGGTAAGCCCAAGTAATTATTGTATTTGATGTTTGTTTTTTATTTCTAATTTAATGAAGTCGAGCGTAGTTTATGCGGCTATTTTGTTTACGCACGTTTGTAAGATTTGAGACAATGATCTGACCGAGTATCAGGTTTATATAAGCTTACAGATCTTTTTTCTCACCGCAAATAGAAAGAACACGTTCCAAATAATTTTTAGTTATAATTCAGGCTGTAAAAGAAGCTTTGAGCGATTTTCTTGCTTAAAACAAAAACTTCAGCTTTAAGCTCGGAGACTCAGGATTTTTAGAGACACTTTAATACTTGTCTTCCTGAATGAAAATTGTCGTCTCTGTATAGGTTACACCGAATTTTATTTCTTTTGTTGATTATTAGTAGTCTCTCTTGTAATTTTAATCGCTGTGTCGATTGTTTTCAGTCGTTCAGTGAACAACGCTTCCCAGAGTACTCAAAGTGCCGCGCGTTAAACCATTTTAAAATAAACATAATAAATTCTTTATTATATTGAGCTTAACTGTGTTAATGTTCATTCAAACACTCGCCACAGCTAGCACTGCAAAAGTCAGAACCGGCTGGCCGTATAGGTGATTTTGGAAATTTTTTTAACGGTTTAGCTAAAGCCCACGCGTGCTTTGATCGTCCTGAATATTGAATGATAGGAATTTGTATTGCAAAACTGTCAAATACTGCATTCTGTTGTCCTCGAGGTCTGTATGATAAAAACAGTGCCTCATAGTACTGTTTCACCTCAGATGTGATGTATAAATGATATATAAGGTTGGTTTACACGAACCCAGATTTGTTGGCAATATTTTGTAAAGTAAACTTGTCGAACGCAAAAAATTCGGCCGGAACTTTTTTCCAGGCCTAATTAACCTACGGTGATCAAGAGCCATTATGGCTCTTAAAAAATGTGATCGAAGACGATTGCCAGTTTTTGGGAGTACATATGAGGCCATCAACTCGATGTAAGATTTGGTTCACTCTGGGGTTGTTTGCAAATTATTTTTGTCTAAAATCACTTAGCCTTTCCCTGAAAAGTGACATGAATGTGCTCTAAAG
>CALNXK010000207.1:5000-20000 GCA_942486035.1 Porites lobata | reverse complement strand
TTCCTTGTTTGACCCTTGTACTATATAAAGCCATTTAATATTTCTTTCTCCCTCCCACTACACAAGTTTTACTTCCATGGCTTTCCGCTGCAGTCATTGTTCCTACCCTTCTTCCTCTTTATTGACCTTAGTCGTTATATCAATACAACATGTGTCTGGGACGTTTTTTTCGGAGAGCCCGGTTAATACGGCTATCCGGATATCGATGATAAGGACACCATGGCATGTCCCCTAAATGTCCGTATTCACCTGGTTCTACTGAAGTTTCTTTTTGAAAAGTAAAATGTGTTTTACTGATCCTTTTTTTTCCAAGCTTTTGGTATAGTAAAAAGCAAATTGACGCCAGGCCATAACATTGTCAAATTTTCTAGTAGATTCACTCGCCTGGGACTCGTGCTCGTGGAGCCAACACTTCCATTCGACAATTTTATGATGCGATTTTGTCATCAATAAGAGGACAGACGATAAAGAAACTAGCGTCAATGTGATGAATTGAACCAGTTTTAGTGCATAAAATTATTATTCAACGTACTATTTCCCTACTTCATGGTATGTAGCAGAGATCACTCTTCCATTTGCAGGTGCAGATTGAGGCAGCTTAAGAATGCCTACATATATATTTGTCCCCCTTTCCCATGTTATTGCTTAACGTTTGTCTGTATGTCTACCAGTGTCTGAAAGTCAGTAACCAATCGTCAATTACTCGTATGCAGACAGAGATCGCGACAGTGGGACAGGTGCTGGGGGATCTTAGAGGACGTGAAAATTACCCTTATTGAACCTGTTTATGTACAGTAGATAAAACTTTACGGAGCCAGTTAAACTACAAAAAATATTAAAATATCAAATAATTTTCTAGCTTTTTAAAAGTTAAATTAATTCTTATGATAATAATTATATTTTTTTTTCGATATCAGAATGTCAGAATTACGGAAGTCTTAACAGCGGTGAGAGGAAGATTACGTACACTAATCGCGTCTCTAATTGTGACAATGGAATCGGACCTGGTTGGTTTCGTTTTGAAAGGTCAGCCGGCACAAGAATGCCAACTTCATGTCCACCATATTTCAGATGCGGCACTTATGCAACCGGCTGGTTGAATGGTGGACACCCCACAGTAGCAGACGGTCAGGTCAGCAGGCAGGTGTGTTTCCACTGGAGATCAAGCTGCTGTCAATGGTCAACAAACATCAAAGTGAGAAATTGTGGTTCTTATTATGTGTACTATCTTAGTGGTACACCTGTTTGTAGTCTTCGTTATTGTGGTACTGACTGAAAACAAGGTGCAAGTAAAGTAAAACAGATTCAATCATTTCACTTAAGTAGGCTTCATTGTTTTAAAGAATTGAAAGAAAAAAAAAGAAAAGAAAAAAGGTATACTGCACTTAACTTCCATATCTGAATTTCTATAACTTAAGCAAAGGGAGAAAAAAAATATATAGCACTATATATATAACACAATATAGCACTATACAGAACAACGTACTACTCGCGTTAGCAAGCAATAACAGTTTTCTTTAAACTTAAAATGAACATAAATTTTCTTTTAAGTTGTTTTGAAGATCAAGTAAGAAATACAATAACAGTAATAGAACTTACCAGGAAGTCAAACTAGGCAAAATAATACATTCAATTAGCAATGCAGGTTTCTGTGTTACTTGTCACGGTGATCAGAAATATACACTGAGTCCAAGAACGCCATGCATTTGCTAAATAAACTACGATGGACAGATGTTTTAACTTAGAAGATATGCCTGTAAGAACGGGGGTATGAATCTACTTACTTGTTTTAATGTAGGTATATGGATACATTATGTAAACTCGGAAACGAAATACATAACGACTATAGGAACAGTCAACTCTCGTCTTGCGCACACGCCGGCAAAACGAACAGCAGCTAGCTTAATCCCCTTCTACTACAGACTCTTGCATTGTTTGCTAACCAGGACACTAACTCGCGGTCCCGAAGGGGACTGCACTATGTTGAGGCAATTTTTGGATTAGGGTTAAATTTTCTTTGCGAAATAAACGTACACTTTATAATGAAACACCTGTCAAAGGCGTTTATTTTTATTGAGTATGACAATAGGCTATTTGCACATTAGCGTCATTTTGCTCACTACCTGAATCTTCTAAACCCCGGATTACATAAAGCTACCAATTGCAGAGCTAAATCCAGGCCAGACAGTGGAGTTTTACTGTGTGAATCAAGTGTGCAAGTTGCGTCAAATGTCAATCGTATACTTGCGCGTGAAAAACACAACGACGACTCGACGACTCTAGAAAGAAAATTGACATTAACTAGGAACCGAAGGCAATTTTTTTTGACCCTGGCGAGATTTAAACAGGCTGTCATGTAGCCTGCGTAGCCGGCGGTATTGTCTCGGTGAGCGATTAAAGTCTTGCCGGCAGAGCCGTGATCCAAAAACGGGAGTGGGGACGACGCACAAAAAAATACCGGCAGCTACGCAGGCTAGCTGTCTTGCTAAGAAGAGGGTCCCCAAAAGGTTTCTCGGGATACAAGATTCCCTTATTTGACGCTCGGGACTCGGGATTTTAAAGCAAAATCAGGGCGAGTTTGGGGATTGACGGTATGCGCGGGACGGAGCTGGGGGGTGGGTTGCCAAAAAACCCTCGGGATTACGGGATTGAAGAACCCTTTTGGGAACTCTCTAAGAATGACAGCCTGCTTCAGTCTCTGGGTCTCCATTACAGATCCCCCGTCTTTATCCGTTTTGGGAATCTTCATCTTAACTCACATTTTATTTGGCCACTTTCTAGTACTCCTGCCGTATAAAGGCACCGAGCTTGTTCACACGTACAGCTGTTATACAGTTGGATTTTAGTCGACTCGCTGTGTTATTACTAAATACCCTTCAGACCTTTCCCGGCCTTACCTTATTAATATCTCTCCGAGAACCATCTTCATTGCTAATAACGCTTCCCAAATAAGTGAACATCTGGGGTGAGAGCATCGCCTTATCGCCCCATATAAGGGAATACAAGACAGTCCTAGATTCTGGTTTCCACGCCGTAGATTCGGGATTCCAAAGCCTAGGATCCCGAATTCTTCCATCAAAATTTCTAATATTCCAGCCGTCAACAAGGAAAAAAATTTCCGGGATTCCGGATTTGGATTCTCTTGCATGGCGCGAGCCTTGCGCTTCAGGCAAATCCGTTTACAGTCTTTTTCTTCTCAAAGATCGAGGACCAATACTCGAGAGTATAGCCAAATCATCAGCACTTCAGGATGAGTAAAGAAGGTCGAACTGTATACCTCTGTGTTGACGGGTATCTCTCAGCATTGCAACGACCTATTAATACTAATTTAACCATTCAACCTGCCTTACTTGCCTTAACTCTACTCCGGAGTTAACAGCAAAAGCCTCTGAGAGCGTATTGTGAAGAAGGATTTCGAATTACAGTTAGCCTGGGACCAGGCTCCGCATTGGGGGAAAAAGGCAAAAAACGGGGTCAAATAGGAAAAATATCGGCGAGCGGAGCAAGCCGAGCGCGATTTTTTTTTTTTTTTTTTTTTTTTTTTTTCGCCAAAGCCGATTTTTTTCCCCCTTTTCCCCACAATGAGGAGCCTGGTCCCAGGCTAGATTACAGTCAAACCGAAAAAACCGTGAACACCAGAAATATTTCTCGAATGTTACTGTGTTGCGAGAAAAAAAAAAAAACAAAAAAAGAACAATCAGGCTTGAGAAAACTAATCGGCAAGCAAGAACGTTAATTACAGTTTGTGGTTTTGTGGCTAGTTCGCGTGTCATAACACAATAAATATTCCTGAAATATTTCGAGTACTCACGATTTGCCCGGTCCCTCTGTAAAAGGGATCATAAAAAAAGGCCTATGTCACATGCACAAAGTGAATATGTGATCGGCGCAGCCCCTTCCTGCGTGGAAACCTCCCTGTTCTTCTCTTAGCCTGCTCTAAATCGTTTTTTTAATTATTGATTCGCCCCAGTAAGACCCTGCAGACACTTACAGATTGTCTTACATTGGATCAAAAATGTGTTCCCTCTCACAGTTGGGTGGGAATTCTAGTTATATCAAATGGGTAGATCCGAACTGATTCAACAACAACAGTACGAAATGAAAACCTGCAGGATGCAATGCTGAATTGATTGCATTTGCTATTATTCTGGGAAGTGCATGAATCAAAGCATCTGGAAAAGGAAACAACAGTCGAACAAAAGAACACGGGTTAAATAGAGGCAGGATGTGGATTGCCAACTGAAGCCCGACAGTCAAAAAATACTTCCGGGTTGAACTCCTGCTTCCTAAATAAATGAGGCCAAATAAGAGAGAGGGAGAGAAATAGACCAACCAAAAGGAGACTTAATTAAGTGTGTTCATGTCAGTTTAATCGTTTTACATTTTTAGGCCACTGTAATGTGATTTGAAAAACGGTTTAAAGGTTTAAAAAAGGTTAAGGCTTGCTTATAGTCACGGTGAAAAGTGCACTTAGCTTATCCAGGTAGTTTACAGGCACTCACTCAAATACTTAGAAACAAATAATTCAAATACTCTGTGCTTTACTTCTGATGCAGATTACTTCTCTGTGCTTTACTTATCCCTTTAAGAGAACACAACGGGAAATATTATTATCAAGAAAGGAAATATTACTTTTTAGTTAAAGCAAGATGTCGGGAGAGCAACACGTTCTGCTTGTCCAGGTGCGCTATTTCTATGGAAGCTATAGTGTATATGCTTCTTGTTCAAGGAAGTCCAGGTATACCTACCTTTAAAGATTAATATGTGCTTACGCACTACTCTTAACCAGCACATTTTTCTACGCTGAATTGCAAGTTTCGTTGTAAGTAGGAAAGAAGGATATCGGGTGGGGTGCACGTGGAAGGACCTACTTTAAAAGGACATTACGCTCCCCTGTTTAACAGTATTCATATTGAATCCACCAAAGATTAGATATGGTTCAGAGCTAACCCTGCTCAAATATATAAAAGGTCATCAGTGGAATCCAGTTCCGTGTCGTCTAGGGTGAAAGCATCGCCTTAGTCGTTATATTGTTGCTGGAGATCAAGCATAAGAGGACTATTCCTTTGTGGGCAAGGGCAAACGGAGAGGTGGAGCGACAAAACAAGTCTACTCGCATGAGAACCGAGCCAAGCTGCAGGCTTGTTAAAAATATGTTAAGAGATTAGTTGATTTTAATATAAGGACTTTGCTAAGTTTTTGACCAAGAGAAATTTTGTTCAGAAGAAACTATTCGTTGAAATCTTCAAACAGTTTTATTGACTGTCCTTACGGGATTGTTACAGTTCTAGCGCAGAGTTTTATTTGTTTCATCGTCTATTGCTTCATTTGAAAAAAAAATGGGGAGATGTAGTGATCGTATATTGGGTCTCCTGTACCCTGTACCCGTGCTTGTAAGGCATTGTGGGAAGTGTGTGAATATATGGCGCACTGAAAATGTGCGTTGTTTTTTCTGAGGTGTAATTCGTAATCATCGAGGACCAGTCTGGCGTGCAGTCACTATACCCATTTATTTAACAACGCTGACAAGATTACGTACACTTCTTACCACGGTTATTGTCACAGTGGAATCGGACCTGGATGGTCTCGTTTTGAGGGCTCAGCAGGCATAAGAATGCCAACTTCATATCAACCAACTAACAGACGTGGGACTCACATTACAAACTGGACTCTATGGTGGACACCCCTCAGTAGCAGATGGTCAGGTCAGCAGGACGGTGTGTTTTCATTGGACTGCAGGTTGTTGTGAATTTTCAACAAACATCAAAGTGAGACTGCATTGTGGTTCTTATTATGTGTACTATCTTAATGGCATACCTACTTGCTATGGCAGTTATTGTAGAATTGATTAAAAACAAGGCGCAAAGAGAGTATTACATGTCCACCTTAGTTTCACTCAAAGTGGCTTTCTTTCTTTCTTTCTTTCTTATCTAGACTTAATTAGAAATTCTGCGAATAGGAAAGATTTGGTGAAAATTCGTATAAGTAACCACAAACTCATGATTGAAACTGGAAGATATAATCAAACTTCCCGCAACGATAGACTCTGTCCTATTTGTAACTCTGGTATAATTGAAGACGAATTTCATTTTCTCTTCCATTGTCCAAAATACTCAATCCCAAGGGAGAAATTCTACGATCAAATCCAACAAAATTTTGTCGATTTTGATCAGCTATCTTACACAGAATTAATAATTAAATTGATGAATTCACAGAATTTTTCCGTAAATTCACATTTGTTGAAATTTGTCTCATTATGTAATGATTTACGTAATAATTTGTTATCAAGTCATACTGATGACACTTGATTGACTACAGTCATCATTGCATTATCATTGTTATGATTTGTTTGTTTGTTTGTTTGTTTGTTTTTTTTTTATATTAAAGCTTTTGCAATACTGTAACTACATAATTATAGTCATGCAAATAAAGCTTATGTTGTTGTTGTTGTTGTTCTTTCTTTCTTTCTTTCATGTATTAAAAATAAAGGATGGAGAACAAAATTAAGGTAAGATAACTTATAGTCCGGTTTCCAAGTTTTATAAAGTGTGTTGCTAATTAATATGAGGATAAATAGTCCTATTCTTAGGCTGCTTTAAAATACTCAAAATTAAGCAAACAGTAGTAATGGAACTTGCTAGGAAGTCAAACAATGCCTTTGAATTACAGATAAAATATTCATTTGTTAACTTAAACCTTCATGTTGATCGGTATAGGGGCATTGAGGTAGCTCACAATCTTATTGTGAACAAATTAAATCTCTCTCGGCAGGACACATAAATTAAAGCATTTTGGCCAACGATAATTTTCTTAGTCAAATGACTATACTACAGCCTAGTTTACTCCTTACCACTACTAGGTAATTAACCAACAAAACCTCAAAATATTGAAATACTGATCAGCAGCAGGCAAACGGTCACTTACATTGTATGAAGCACTTTAAAACAAATTTAATGCTGTTTCTGCAGTGTTTTGATTACAGTAGAGCGGTCCTCTAATTAAATGACAAATGTACAGTAACTGGCTTCCTCCCGGTCCGACAGTCATTCTGAAGCCCCCTTCTCTATCTATCGATCAGAGAAGGTAAGACTGGATGGAAGCAGTCAAGACTGCATGAGCTAAAGGCTCATTCGATTGACCATATTCTGCAATGGGTCGTCAAAGGAGAATGATATTATTAAATAAACCTTAAAAAAATCTGCTTAAGGTCTGTGATACTGCTAACCACTTTTTACAAACTATATGTAACATTCTTAATATGTATATAAAGAGTTTAGTTTTATCGTGTCAGTGGTGTCTCACGAATGTCACTTTGATATTGATCGCTACGTTTATTATGCATCATATATATACAACCCCTTCTAGTGGACAAGGCTGGTTGGATCGAGTTTCCAGTACTGTTTTTATTGCATTAGGTCTTGGAGGTCGCTCGTGAGCTTTGGAGATAGGAATGCTTCTCTGGGGAAATTTAGATTTGAAGGAAATTGATATCGCGAGATGCTCTAATGATTAAAAATTGTTCAGTGATGTTGAGGCAATTCAGTTCGTGATACATTTCTACAGATACCGCTTGTGAGAAGTATTTCGGTAATTTCCTTAATTTCTACAGACGCTCCCTTATATAAGCCATATAGGTATGTGCCGTCCCAAAGGGTAGGGTTTTTTCCCATTTGTCTGGAATCGGGTATAGTTTTCGAGGGAGCTACGGTGGTGTATGAACATGTTTGTCAATTGGTTCTAAATGATTAAGATATAAACCCATGATGTGCGAATTCGAAATGGATTTTAAGAAATATTTTTTTTGTTGGCGCTCTCAGTCCCAGTAATGATGATCTAATTTCTGTCTTCGTAAACATGTATGTTGCGTTTTGTGACCGCCTCCAGGTTTGAAAACTGGTATGGATTTTAGAGGTCAAGGCTGAAAACGGGTGTGGAAAATGACATCTTTTGGTGTGAAATAGGGCCAGGATTTGGAGAACCGGGCCGCACATCCCCCCCAATCCAAGATTCTTAGGAGTACAACCCCCCCCCCCCACCCCATGGTGTTACTGACACTTTTTTGGGGGGTGGGGGGGGTTAGCTGTTTGTGTATTTGACATTCTTGTAGTTCCTGGGTTACCTTAATATCCTAATCTTCATTATAGTTTTTACTAAACGTTGTTACTAAGGATATTCTTCGCTGTTTTTGTCACGTCAGTTTTGCGGTGTGTAGCGACCATTTTTTTTGAGATTTTAGCATTTCAAAAAGATTTGAAATTAAAGGCTAGCAGAATCAATGATGAACGTCTCTGTATCTAACAAACACAATACCACATGGAAAATGCTTTGTACGGTATTTCCGGGAACGCTGTACGTTTTTGTATCAGAAATCTCACTCTTTCGATTTCTGGAAGTATGTCAACAACTCGTACGAAAATACCGTACGCCCGCACTTTCTATAAAGTATTCTATATGTATAACCTATGTAGCAGGCGCATGGAAATAGTATGAGGTGCGAGATGGGGCACAGGCGAGGGGAGGGAGCTAACCTCCCACGGCGATGGTTCAGTTCTGTGCCATAATTCCTGCTCCTTTCCACCTCTGGGCTCACTTCTGAGTCCCACACCTTAATTTTCTGGCTCTTTGTGGAGTAAGTCTTTCAAAGGATACTTTACCTGGGCCCAAGAGGCTCACAAAGCAGGGGCACCCAAAGACTATTTTCTGTAAAGTATTTTTATCGGAGAAGCAAACAAAGACTAGAATTTTATTACTTGAGGACAGCTAAACAATTCAAGATGACCGTTCCATTCATTTAAAATTTTCGAAGCTTATCTAATAAATTCCCTACGATTTTCTGAAGTTTAATTGTTCACATTTCACTGCCCAGGTTAGGCTGTTTTTCATACAAAAAAAGAAAAGTGACCTAAAATTTTAGGATTAAAAAAAATGTGATGCAGAGAGGAATCACAAAAATTTTCACTTGTGTAAGTTAAATTATTGCATCTAAAATTTTCAGGAAAATAATACTGAAACCCTCTGGCAATTTCGAAAGACTTTCAAGTTCCCCCAGGATTACTGAATAGGTACAAATTTTATAGTGCCACTTAGAATTTAATTCTAGAATTAATCTTAAAGTACTCTGAATAGCCTAAAAAAGTGCTTTCAACGTAATTGTATTTAAGAGGGTCGTTGGATGCCTCTGATAACGAAACCCAATCACATTTATAATCGGACTTACAAAGATACCCATCGCACATCGTACATGGCTGCGTAAACAGGCTCCCAAAGAAGCCCACTCATAAAAATCGATACCCATGCCAGTCACTGTATAAACAGGCTAATAGCGATGCCCGGTCACTCTTAAATCGAGATCGCGAAGCCCCCACCGCTAACCTCCATGTGGCTCACAAGGATTCGTTGCCGTCTTTTGGATAATTAGCACATAAATTAAAAAGGCGTTAACTCCTCACATGCTGAACTCACTATCGATATATTATTTTGGAAAAATAAAACCAGGTCACCCAGCGCGTAAGCTCCCCTCGGCAAAGATAATCCCAAAAGATTCTTGAACAAAGTGGCAATTGCCACTTTGTTCAAGAATCGTTTGGGATTATCTTTGCCGAGGGGGCTTACGCGCCGGGTGACCGGGTTTTATTTGTCCAAAATAATATATGACGCAAACAAAAAATAAAGCGAAAGCAAACTGAAAATTATAAAGCAAACCACATCACAAAGGCGGTAGTACATTCTCCTGAGTCGTAACAAACACGGGCGAGACTTAGAATGCTGACCCGCAGAAACGGAGAAAAATATATAACAACTCACCCTGTAATAGGCAATGAATACTCTCCTCAAACAGAAAACTGAAGCTTTCACAAATAGCACCAAAAATGTACGAAAGAAAAAAACCGTCACTTCTCCTTGGCGTAGAAGTGGAGTTCGAAGGCCTAACACGTAGCTTACAGCATTTTGTGTTAATTCCGGCCAAGACAGCCGCACCTGACTGAGCTCCATTGCCAAAATCTTGTACTGACTGCGGTTTCAAAGGAAGCGCGGCCTGCTGCAACGCATCCGACAAAACGGCAGCAGGCCGTGACAGAGCAGAACCTTATTTACTCGCGTTTAATGAAACTCTTTGCGAAATGACAACTGTGCATAATTACATATTATACAGGCTTAAACAATGCCTAATACGTCTCGCACGGGATAATGAACACAAGCACATTTTTATGCACGCACAGTAATTTAAATATATCTCTTATCCGCGCGTCACAATACAGCATCATTTTGGGCGGTACATAATTCCATCAGCAATATAGTTAGACTACGAGTAGTCCCCAGTTTTGCTCAGGAATAGCAGAGCGAGCGAAAAGTGAGCGCGAGTAAAAATCATCTCACGCCAGCAGACTGGGCTAGGCGAGACGCGGCGGTGAGTGCGTCTCGTCTTTCTTGCGTGGTTTGATTTCACTCTCGCTCGAGTTTTGCTCGCTCTACTATCCCTGGGGAAAATGGGGACTACTCGTAGTCTACAATAAACATGCATTGGAATCCAGAAAAACCGAGGTACCAGGGGTCTGCCTGGAGAAAGGTGCTGGTAAGTAACAGGGGTTTGTTATCCTAAACATATCACTGTAAGCACGGCGAAGTTTGCACTCGGCCTCGTTATACCGCCGCGGTGTTTCTTTTATAATGGGGTTGTCATCATCTTTTTTACAACGAGGAATAAGTAAACAGCTACTGGAAATCGTTAAAAAGGAAAAAAAAACAGACGCGTTTTATCAATAAGTGTACTTTTTTGACCGCGCTCTTTGAGACAACTCGTGATATTACTACTAGTTGCTTGACCACTCTGATTCAAAAGATCTCAAAGTGTTACAGAGAACCACAAAATAATAAACTTTGACGACAATTGGTGGCTCTGGTTACGAAATATGGTGTCAAAAGTGACGGTTACTTAAGAAGAGGGGTCGACGATGCATGAACACTAGTGTGACTGGGCTGAACGTGACTAATGGATAGAGTTGAAGATAAGATGACAGGGTTGCTGAACGGTTGCTGGAGGAATAAAGGATTTCCGTCTTTCGTACACAAAACTTTTTCAAGGGATATGGTCATAGTAATGTTTGCAAGGTGATATCAAATTAAAACAGCATTTAAATGAGATTTAAATTAAACTCGCACCTTTCTTTTACTGTTCTTAAGTCGTCGATTTTCTAAAAGTAACAAGTAATTCTTCTTGGCACGAAATTACGTTCTGCTAAAAGTTATAGCATTTATACAGTGTTAATCTGAAGCAATTTTAATTTTAAATTAAAATTAAGTTCCAATTGTTCCACAATAGCGATTATTTTTACGGTATATTTATTGACTTCCTTAGTTCAACCTTATTATGCTGTGTCATTTGCTCATTATTCATACTTTCGTAAGATTGTAGAATGCATGAGTTTTAATAAACCAGCCCCACCCTTCACAATTCTCTCTCCTCTCCCATTAACGTTTTTGTGACGTGCTCAGGTTTACTGGGATAAAAGTTTTAAGGAAGGCCAATATATGTGCTATGTCGTGACTTGACATAGTAGAAACTAAAAAAGAGGATTAGACAGGCCCCAATTCTCTCTTTTAAAAAACTCGAGGGCTCAGAGGCCCGATTAAACAATAATTGAAGCAATGCAAGCTGCCTGGTTTCCTTTAGTCAAGAGCCGAATTTTCGGTGCCAGCGTTCAGTAACTGATTAGTCAGATGATCTTACGAGTCAAAATCGGTTAAAATGTACAATACAAAAGAAAACGTGGAGACAAAGAGTGAAGATTAAAGACTAAAGCAAAAATCGGGAAACGTGTGATTACCTCGGTAAACAGGCAATTCGTACAGCGCGGGTGGCTTTGATGTCATTAGGGATGACCTTCTCCTTTACTCCTTTACTCCTTATTGTAGAAACACAATTATGAAAATATACTGGGATTACATTCGGAAGTATATAGTGCTAACAAAGGGACATATTAGAATTTTCGAAAAGAAAAATGAACCAGAGCGTACTGACAAAGATTGAATCAAGTCACGCCAGCGTCCTTAGCAGGAATTTCAACATTTTCTCTTAGAATAACGGCGTGAACTTCAATTCATTCAAATTATGACACTGCCCCAACCCAAGGGTGGTAAAATATATTTGGTTTTTTAAACCGTTTTTTTTTTATCAGAAAAAAATGAATGAAAGCGTACTGTAAGCAAATTCTGCGTTGAAAGCGCTGGGTAGATGAAGTGGGGACGGAATAGGAGGTAGCTAGGTACGTTAACCCTATTCAGACTGGGCTTTTTTGGTCAATCTGTGACTGGGGGGAGGGGGCTCCTCGGACCCCCCCCTCTGTATCTCTGGAACCAATAATGCTAGGGTCATGAAATTTACACACAATGATCATCTCCGTACAAAAAAGCCCCACACCCAGTTTTGACTTGCCACGCTCAATGATGACGTTACAGTGACATCACATTCCGATTATTCAATGTTTCTTATTATTTTTCCACTTAGATACGTATACGTGTCAATAATATTGGTAAAGTCATCTCTCTGTTATCCTTTCTTATGAACTAGTAACAAGGAAACACTTGTACAGCGAGAAAAAGCAATAGGAAGCAATAAAATTTAAAATTTGAAATGGTTGTCCGCCATCTTGGATCCGCCATCTTGGATTTCCGTTTTTTTGTTAAAATTATAATTTAAAGCAACTTTCAAAGGGGAAAAAGCTCAGAATGTATAAAAGAAGTATCAAACTAATGTTTATTACCCAAACAAATGACTTTGGAAGTGTTATTTGGAAAATAGAGCAGCATATTTGTCAAAGCAAAAAAGTGACAAATTTTACCCCACCCCTCCCCCCAAATATTCGATGTTGAAACATTTTGATGTAATTCAAAAACTAGTCCATTTTAGAAGACCATTTTAACAACGAAAAGCACTATAAGTGTAAAAACGCGATCTTAAAACAAAAAAATCACCATTTTTTAAATTTTCCAAAACCTATGTGTCAGAAACTGGTTGCCATGGCAACATGATTAATCACATGGACATGGTTATTATGCCAAAATGTTCCTAGATAAATTTTAGGAAAAGTCAGAAAATTTGAACGTCATAACTCTTTCGGTGTAGGAATTATCACGATTTTGCCGGAGGGGGGGTTCGAAAAGCCCCCCCCCCCCCAGTCTGAATAGGGTTAAAGTGACCTTTTTAGTGTTGGAACCGCCACTTGTGCGATCTAATCTCGCCATAGGCAGGATTTCTTGTTAGGTATCACTTTCAAAAGAAGTGAATTCGAAGAACTCGAATGGTCCAGCATGCATTTTCATCCAAATTCAAACTATTCAGTTTTGGAGAAACAATTTTCTTTATTAGCTTCCTAGTACTTCTTTGTTGGTCTCAATCAGACATCACAAATATCAAACCCTATTTAAAAGTTTAAAAGCTGTGGGAAGCTTAATTCGTTAAAAGGATTAAACGCTATAATCTTGTCTTAGCTTCCAACACTAACACACTGAGAAACAAAGGGGAAAAAAACTGACACATGGAATCGTAGTGGTAATGCATTTCTTAAACATTCACTTTGTATGGCTATGGAATGGCAGTGATTGAACTTATTTTTACTTCTTCTTGATGATCAAGATTTTCTGTGCACATTTTGAGAAAAGGAATAAACCGTCAATGACATTTGCAATTTCAGACACAAAAGAAGATGAGCAACTCTTGACACTTTACTAGCAAAGAAAAATAGTACATCACGGGAACGTTGAATTAAAGCGAAAACTTACAGTGAAACATTTAATATGCAGTTGGAGACGTTGTCTATAGAGGAAAAGGGAGGGTAAAGGAATAAGGTAAGTATATGCAAAAATTCCCGTTTTTTTTGGGACAGATACTTAGTATGATGTATAAGTGAAGGGAAGCTGTTTATTCAAAGCGTCAGGATTAAACCATTAAGGGGCAGAACAGTGAGAGGGGAGAAATACTTGGAGGAAAAGGGACCTGAGGGAGTTCGCGTAAGTTCTACCTTTTTCTTTCTTTTTATTCGCATGAGAGGAAGCATTTCCTCAGTTAAGCCAAGATGGTGGGACAGCAACACCTTCCGTTCGTCCTCTACGCGGTATGCACTGTTGTGCTTCTTGCGCAAGGAAGTCAAGGTACCATGAAGTATTTGCTTATTGAAATGTTTTAACAATACGCTTTTGAATGCTGATATTTGATGGTCATTTTCTACGGTAAAATTCATGAAAGATTCATTTCAAGAAAGAACGCGGGAATCGGGGGTGCGGCGCGCAAGGAAAGCGCATGCTACTGAACTATGTTCAAGGCCATTGCGTAGAAGGCGTTTTGAAATTATTAAAAAAATATTGCAGCCACCGTAAATAGCCCAGAGGCAACGGGAGCTTACTTTTACTAAGACACTTTTCTTCTCTTATAGCAATCAGTTTCAAAGCTGGAAAAACCAACGTCACTGTCAAAAGTCCAGGGTTGTTCGCTTGTGAGACAATCACATTTGCTGAATCGTTCTCTGGTGGAAAGCAAGTAAAAGTCTTTGCTTCCTTTGGTAACTCACTTAACAACCAGGCCCGTGGCAATGGTGCTGCTGTTTGGCTGGAATCGGCAGATGGAACTCAATTCCGCGCTTGTATCTATGAGTACAGCAACGGCTCAAATTCAACAGCCGAGATAAACTGGATTGCCCTACAATCTGCTCCAAAAGGAGCACAACTAGGAACCACTTCCCTGGACTCTTGGACTACCGGAACAGAATGTAAAAAGATCGACTTTCCTCAGGTACGTTCCATTTTGCTATGATTACCTACAAGCTAGGTACCCATGGGGATTAACCTAAAAAAAGGCAGAAACTGGTGAGTTATGTAAGGTATAGTTAAAGGATGTAACTTACGACCGCAAATGCGATTCCTCTAAAGGAACTTAACCAGTTGTTCAATCAATGAATTTAGACAGAAAATTGACGTCACTTAAGTTTCAAGTTCAATTACCTGTGT
>CALNXK010000206.1:895000-898289 GCA_942486035.1 Porites lobata | reverse complement strand
AGTTTTCCCGATAGAAAAACACCAATCACTAAAATAAACATAAAAATTTAAAAGGATTCACCCTTAATAGGGTCAATTTGTCAATTTTCACAAAAATATAATCACAAGAAGGTGAATTTTACGAGCAATTCACCCCTGAAGAGTGAAAAATGTCACCAAATAACCCTAAAGTAATTTTTTGTCCATTTTCACCAAAATAAAATCTCAAGAAGGTGACAATTTTAAGCAATTGACCCTTAAAGGGTGAAAAATGTCAACGAATCAAATAAAAGAAAAAGGGTCAATTGTAAAAAAAAAAACACCTACGCAGAATTCCAGATAAAATAAGCCAAATCACTTAAACAAATATCAAAATTTTAAAGCATTGACCAATACAAGAAAAATTTTTGTCCATTTTCCTCCCAAAAAATACCCAAAAGGTAAATATTGTAAAAAATACACGCTTGAAGGATAAAAAATGTCAACAAATCACCCAAAAAAACCCGGGTGATTTGTGTCAAAACAACACACACGCAGAATTCCAGATAGAAAAACCCCAATCGCTAAAATAAAAACCAAAATTTCAAAGAATTCACCATTACAAGAGTAATTTTTTGTCCTTTTCACCCAAAAAATATCTCAAAAAGATAAAAATTGCACAGATTTCACCTTTGAAGGGTAAAAATTGCAAAGAATTCACCCTTGAAGGGTGAAAAATACAAAAAATTCACCCTTAAAGAGTCAAAAATGGAAAGAATTGCCCCTAAAAGGTTGAAAATTGCAAAGAATTCATCCTGAAAGGGAGAAAAATGCAAAGAATTCACCCTGAAAGGGTAAAGGTTGCAAAGAAATCACACTAAAAGGAGGAAAAATGCAAATAATTCGCCCTCAAACGGTGAAAATTGCAAAAAATCCACCCTCAAAGGGTGAAACATGAGAAACATTCACCCTAAAAAAAACAAATTAAGGTTATTTGTTGGCATTTTTCACCCTTCAAGGGTGAATGGCTCGTGAAATTCACCTTCTTGTGATTTTATTTTTGTGAAAATTGACAAAATGACTCTTTTAATGGTGAATCCTTTCAAATTTTAATATTTATTTTAGTAATTGGGGTTTTTCTATCGGGAAATCTACGAGGGTGTTTTTTTTACATGATTTACCCTTACTCTTTAGGGTGTTTTCTTGGCATTTTTCACCCTTGGAGGGTGGATTGCTCGTAAAATTCACCTTCTTGTGATTTTTTTGGGTGAAAATTGACAAAATGACTCTTCTAAGGGTGAATCCTTTCAAATTTTTATATTTATTGTTCTCCTGAAATCCTGGAAATTGTTATTGTTCTCCTGAAATCCTGTTCTCCTGGAGCCACCTAGAACGCGCTAATACGAAATAAAACGCGCAAGGGATTTCGTAATCTCATACTCAGATCTCTTACTTATTGATGAAGCCAAAAGCGAGATCTGGTCAATAAGGTCAAATCCGATTTTGTACCCGTGATTGCCTGTCAGGAATGTGACAGGCCATGAAAGAGCGCATGCTTGAAATTAATCCTCAATTTTTAACGTGTTAAACAACGAATTTGATAGAGCCGTGAAATTTTTTTCTATCAAAACGTGGTTATGCGCACATCTTAAGTATGAACCAACTAATTTTTGTGTTCTTTTTTATCTTTTTAACATCAAATTCAACGCCACAACTCGGGCCAGATCTACCCTCAGTTTGGCTTCGTCAACAAGAGATCTGGGTAGGAGATTAGGGATTTCATTGACCTCTAGGGCGAGGGGGGAGGGGGTGGTTTGCTCTCGCATGCTGTCCAGCAAGGATGCTTGCGTAGCGTAAGTCAATAAAGAACAAACAAGTTCAGCTGTACAGTTTTGACTGAACGCGGGCAAATCAGGCTATCTTTGACTACGTTTTGAGCCGTTTTGTCTACTAAGCCACTTTTTGAACTCGATTTAAATGGTCCTGCAACGACTAGACCGAGTAACTGATAGTCTTGGGCTTGTAGACTGTCAAGAGTTAACTTTTTTTCTTTATTTTGACCAGTCAAAAACGTCGAGACGTGACAGCGTAAAAATTTATTTGGTGGATCAACGTGGTCCGGCCACTGTCTGACTTTTTTTTTTTGAGCCATGTTATCATTCCTAGACAATTATGTGACACAGTCAACTTTAGTCACTTTAGGGCCGCGCTGACCAGGACACCACTTTTGTCAGCTTGAAGTCCAATTTAATCTTCTGTAGTGCTCTTTTTAATTGTCAATCTTTTACTGAGTATATATGCTTATCCCTTCGTAGGAGAAGTGCATTTTATTGTATTTGGCTAAAATTCATGTCTTACGAGAAAGTGAGAAAGCAGTTCGGTTAAGAAGTGATATCTAATGCGTGTGTTTTACAGCTTACTGTGTCTCTATAAATCAAAGTTTTACAAAAGAGGCGGTAACCGAATTTAGTTTTTTGCGCTGTGAAAATGATTCCAATAAAAAGTAGAAAGAGAAGGAAAAACAATGTGCAAACCATGTTAAGAAACCAAGCTTTTCTTCGTGATAGTTTGGAGATGATTAGCGATTGGCGGCTTTTAACGTTTTGTTCAGTTCTACATGTATTACTTTGAAATACTGTTTTAATGTTTCAAAAGAATTTGCCAAAATGTTTCAACGTAGCCTGTTCCAGGCGTTCGGACAGGACAAGGAAAACTACGAATGTAACGACATACAAACAAAATGAACCTTCTATTATATTATTGGTGGATAGCAAAATACTTGATTAACCTTCGCTGGTTTATGATATGGCATAGATAAGAAAAATTGATTTGGAGTTACACACAAACTTTGTTAGGCCGTTTTCTTGCAAATTGCAGCTCGATTTTCCCTGGCAATGACTGTACCTTTCCCAATACTTTATTATGCAGCAATCAAATGAATAAACGTGAATATTTAGGAATGATTTGCAAGAGTTCTTTTGTTTCCGCGAATTAGGCATTTTTCTATCTGCATGACTGAAAATAGAGTTCGCAAAAATAGAGTAAGTGAAAAATAGAGTCTTGAGGTCAGTCTCACTCTCTACTAATCACTAAACCAACTCCGAGATCCTCGATCCCTAATCATATGGAGATTTGGACTAGATTAATCGAAGGACAAAATTTAAAATTGCGATGTCGGTGTTTCGCCACGTTTTTTTGCCGTGATGCGATGTTTGTTATTTTTTCCGCGGTGTTGCGGTGTGGACAGTCCTCCAATGTCCCCCTCATTATCATACCTTAAACCCGTACGGAGCAGTAAAACATTTCTTCACGTAATTTATAAATCGAAAAA